>CM060956.1:21580366-21605366 GCA_030765055.1 Mantis religiosa
AAAACCTTCCGTAGTTTTGGTCCACCGTTTTGTTTACCTCTGTGCCCCCCCCCCCCCCCAAAGCTCCACTGCATACAACATTTTGGATTCCACTAGTGCTTCATACATTCTTTCTAACCACTTGGTTATCATTTTTAACTTATATTTGCATATTCTTATCCCATTCGTTACGGCCTTTCCTTTTGCTTCAATTTTTCTCCTGTGCGCATCCCACTTTCAATTGTTATTCAACATCACTCCTAAGTATTCAAATTCATTGACCACTTCTACCCTTTTGCCATTAAGTACCCACTTTTCCTCTTTTTAACTCCCTTCTTGAAGACCCTAACTTTCGATTTATTTATGTTTATTTTTGCTCCTCACTCTTCACACAATTTCTGGATTTCATTTATTGCCTTCTGCAATCCTACTACCGTCATTTGTTAAATATTAGGAGTGATACTGAATGCCAAGTTTACACGCCGTGGAGGTTATCAAGGTTGCCATTACTATAACATTTTCTAATTTAAAAAATAAATTTAAAGGTTGATAAAATTTAGATTTTAGTGTGACCTTCAGTTATACTCCGAGACTGGAACTCTGAAGAACCTCTGTAATTTTATACAGCAGTGATGGCCAGTGCTTTTAGACTACTGTGCTAATCGACGTTCACTTGTCTACTGCGAGACCTTTCATTTTCCTTCAAACAACGGCCATAAAATCCTTTTTCTGAGTTACAAATTGCGAATTAAATTTAAGAATCCATTAATGGAATCTTCTCATGAGAATTTGCCCCTGTTGTACTTTGTTATTCACACAGTATTTACAAACACTTCGAATAAATCATATACATACACAATTGATTGTACATTAATTTCATTAAGGCATAATTTACCAACAGAAGTTATTGTGATGTGAATTTTAAGCGAAAAATACGATCCAGATGCTTGGTGTTACAGATGGTTATAAAACAGTTTGTTTCTTTTGTATTCTGCCACTCTGTAAAACACTTGTTGACGTCGAATAATGTTTTGAAAGGATGCTTTACGTTAAATATGCAAGAGGTCGTCTACTAAACAAAGACATCAAAAATTTTGTTTTATTTTATTACTCCAACCTCAACTTTCTGATACTCATACAAAATTCGGATAGGTTTCCTTATTTCTGTTCTGTTTTAGGTACTTAAAGAATGTTTTCCAATCCAAAAGTAAAATATGAGAGAAAACAAGCTTTGGCAGTACGAAGGAAGAATACAGGTACAACAATAACAACAATCATAATAATCTTTCCTGAGATACAGTAATCTGAATCCTTGCTTCATTGAATCATTAAATTATACATTGTATGGACATTTTTCGTTCGTGTTTTATAATGCAGTCAAAACTCTACAGTAATTGATGCAACAAAAACCTATTCATGAAGTAAGGGGTAACTTTTCTCTGCAGTTTCAGCCGATAATAAACAGAAGGTGGCTGTAAAACCTGAGGAAATAAACTTATCTACGTAAGTTCCGTTTACATTGCGTCTAGTAGGACTCAAATAATTCCTGCAAGGTCACATTTTATACTTGGATTGTCGTATGTTTTTGGCTTGGTTAAGGTAAACACAGAGCATAAATTTAAAAGCCGCCGGTACTCACCTCTACGGCTTCTCCAGTACACCCGCCAAATGACGTATCCGATAGCCGCTAGAGCTAAGGTGACCAGGAGGGTGCCCACTATAGCCCCAGCCAAACTTCCAGCACCGTAACAGACCCCTTGTTCCTGCGCCATACAAGCGCCACAACACAACACAAACACAAGAATGACCTTGACTTGATCCATGGTTGTTGTTCACTTTCACATCACGGCACTATGTTCTGTTCCCAGCTGACGGTGCTCGCTTCACTAACTCCAAGAACCGACTGACTGGTTGTGGGCTTGGTTCGCTTCTGGACGCACTCAAGGTCGCCCCCCCCCCCTATGTTGGCTTGGTGCGGCGGGAAAAACATTCCTACCTGCTGTATATCCCGTGTGAGCTTAATGTGACACCTGTTGCTGCTCTGGGGTGCCCGTCACACACCATCCATACAACCATCCACTATTTACATAAAGAAATTCTCTTCAAATTTGCAAAGTTAAACCATCTATAATTTATCAAATATTTCACAACAGACTAAGTAGTTATCGACGCGTATTACAACGTTGAACTTTTCCACCAATCACTCTGTATCTATATTTTTAATTTCTGTTATTAGTTCATGAAGTCTTCCTCGTCATTAATGAATTTTATCTCAGAACGTAACAGAGTTACTAGAGAAAATTTGTGTTCCATGCACATAAAAGTGTTTGTCCTATTAATAATTTCGACAAAGTTTGGTTTCAGCATCTACATAGGCAAAATGTATTAAAGCCTTGGAAATTAATTGTTCTTTCACACTAGCCGTGTGTAGGACGCACTATGGAGGCGTAGAGCCAGACGTCTAGTGTGAAATAACAATTAATTTCCATTAATTGTACCTAATAGTGGCCCGGGCCTTAAAGTACTTACAACATAGAAAGTCGCCATTACGGTAGTTGTCTCATGTGTTTATGAGAACTCCTAAGTGGTTTATCGGGAAAAACATGGTTAAGAGAATTTAATGTCATATCGGCACGTTGGCCATAGTAGCTCAATGGTTTAGAGCGCCTGAACGGAGACCAGAAGCTCCGTGGTTCAAATCCCGGCTATGACATTGAACTTTTCAGTCTGGCTCTACCCTTTCATAGTGTGTCCTACACACGGCTAGTGTGAAAGAACAATTCATTTCCATTAATTGTACCTAATAGTGGCCCGAACTATAAAGCCCGGGCCTTATAGTACTTATAGCATAGTAAGTCGCCATTAAGGTAGTTGTCTCATGTGTTTATGAGACCTCCTAGTGGTTTACCGGGAAAAACACGAGTCAGTTGGAGAATTTAATGTCATACCCGGGTCTTAAAGTACTTACAGCATAGTAAGTCGTCATTAAGGTAGCTGTCTCATGTGTTTATGAGAACTCCTAGTGGTTTACCGGGAAAACACGAGTCAGTTGGAGAATTTCATGTCATACCCGGGTCTTAAAGTACTTACAGCATAGTAAGTCGTCATTAAGGTAGCTGTCTCATGTGTTTATGAGAACTCCTAGTGGTTTACCGGGAAAACACGAGTCAGTTGGAGAATTTAATGTCATACCCGGGTCTTAAAGTACTTATAGCATAGTAAGTCGCCATTAAGGTAGTTGTCTCATGTGTTTATGAGAACTCCTAGTGGTTTGCCGGGAAAAACACGAGTCAGTTGGAGAATTTAATGTCATACCCGGGTCTTAAAATACTTACAGCATAGTAAGTCGTCATTAAGGTAGCTGTCTCATGTGTTTATGAGAACTCCTAGTGGTTTACCGGGAAAACACGAGTCAGTTGGAGAATTTCATGTCATACCCGGGTCTTAAAGTACTTACAGCATAGTAAGTCGTCATTAAGGTAGCTGTCTCATGTGTTTATGAGAACTCCTAGTGGTTTACCGGGAAAACACGAGTCAGTTGGAGAATTTAATGTCATACCCGGGTCTTAAAGTACTTATAGCATAGTAAGTCGCCATTAAGGTAGTTGTCTCATGTGTTTATGAGAACTCCTAGTGGTTTGCCGGGAAAAACACGAGTCAGTTGGAGAATTTAATGTCATACCCGGGTCTTAAAGTACTTACAGCATAGTAAGTCGTCATTAAGGTAGCTGTCTCATGTGTTTATGAGAACTCCTAGTTGTTTACCGGGAAAAACACGAGTCAGTTGGAGAATTTAATGTCATACCCGGGTCTTAAAGTACTTACCACATAGTAAGTCGACATTAAGTTAGTTGTCTCATGTGTTTATGAGAACTCCTAGTGATTTACCGGGAGAAACACGAGTCAGATGGAGAATTTAATGTCATATCGGCACGTTGGCCATAGTAGTTCAATGGTTTAGAGCGGCTGGACGGAGACCAGAAGATCCGTGGTTCAAATCCCGGCTATGGCATTGAAATTTTCAGTCTGGCTCTACCCTATTAAAGCCTGTCATAGATAACAAAAAGTAAACAGAAAATTAAACCTTTTGAATAAATAATTGCATTCCACCCATAAACTGATATCAATATTTCGTCAAGAATACGTGTTTTAAAAACCTACAATCCCCCTCAAAAAGCCAAGATAGGTCCACTCATATGACTCTACTTATTTTTTTTATATACTGTTTTTAAAAATCTCACACTCATACACTCATCTGACTTTCTCAACTCAAAACTGTACAAACTTATTTCTCTATTGTCTTCGTATTAATTGCGACAAACGCTAAGATAGCTACAAAATAAGAATGAACATAAGGCGAGGCTAGGCTTGGCTGTTCTATCGCTACTAGTCAATGCGGTGCCTGCAACGTTGTACAGTTAAGCATGCATCCTGGCTCGCTTTGTCGAACTATTCGGCTAATTTCTTTGCGCGCTCTAGAGATACTAATTACAGAATTATTTTGTTTTCCCCATGTTACAGAGCTGTTTTTTTCTGAGGACTACTGTCCAAACCCCATGTTTGTAGCACATCTGGTTTGGGAGATATGGGAAGATAAGGCGCCTGACTAGAAACAAAAGAATAATTAACTGTCAGTGAAGAAAAGTACACAGCTATGCTGCAGTTGCATTTTGTACCTTACATTCAGTAAAGTGCTGATCTTTTAAGAGTGTAGACGTGCTTTTCAAAGTTAGTAAATATACCGCTTAGCGAGTCTAGTACTGGTGCGTCTAGTAGTAACTGCCAAACAACTCATAAGATTTTACATAAGCAGGCTACAAGTATACTTGTTAATGTGTATTACGTTTACAAACAGATGTCATTTAAAGATATTTTCGAAGGGCTGTTTAATAAAAAATAATCATAATTTTTTATGGTCGTAATTTTTCGCTCTAAGATTCAATCTTATTATATTCTGTTATCTTAATGTGAAACAAACGCGCCGTAGTAGTTCCATTGTTGGAACTCCTGGTGCCCGCCTGTGAGAACCAGGTAAGTTCAGACATGTTCAGCAATGGAGGTAACACGCAGTTAAAGTTGATGTTAGAGGAAGATCCAGAGTTTCTTTCAAACGTAATCACTGCTGATGAAACTTGGCTACATCATTTTGATCCTGAGAGCAAACAGCAAAGCTCAGTGTGGAAATCTCCTTCATCACCAACCCCCCAAAAAGCAAAAGTGGTTGCTTCTGCTGGGAAAGTTATGGTCATCTCATTCTTTGATATTCATGGAATGGTTTATCAGCATGTTGTACCTGCAAACACATCAGTAACTGGACAATACTACAGGGATGTCCTGAAAACATTGCAAGTCCATATCAGGCGCAAAAGACCACATTTCCTTGAAGCAGGCTAGATGCTGCACCACGATAATGTGCGACCGCTTATTGCCAATGTTGCTGCGTGAAGTGCATCCCTCACCCTCCCTATAGTCCGGATTTATCCCCATGTGACTTTTTTCTATTCCCTAACTTGAAGAAACGCCTTCGTGGGAGGCATTACCCATCATCATAAGCAGTAGTGAAGGCTGCGGAGGCGATTTTGAAGGACCTCTCAAAAAATGGTTTCCAGCATGTCTTTGAAGACTGGCAGAAACGCTGGGACAGGTGCATCGCATTCAGGGGAGACTATTTTGAGAAGGACCATCAAAATTATGAGGATGAGTAAATGAGAGTCTGGGAGCTACAGGAAGTCTAAAAATGCACAATTTCAGTGTTACAGATACAATAAAAATATCGAATCATTTGAAGAGCTGAATACTATGTAATGTCCTGAAATTCCATTTTCCTTGCAAGCCCAGGTATTTTGGGGAGGGAGAGCTTGAAAACCCTGTCCTTGGAAATTGCTGCACCAAAATACCAAGTTTTTCATTTAACCGAATTTTGTTTTTGAGTTATGTTGTTTACAAACAATATATAAACCTTTTGCTAAAAATGCTAGCGGACGATAACACAGTAGTGGAGAAGGTTTTTAGATTCTTTTCTCGTTTAGACTTTAGGATATAGCGAACATATATTTTAGTAGGATTTGATTTTTTTTGTTTGGTTTATCCGCTTTCTATGTACATGTAGTTTTAATAGGTTTATTTACATTAGTATAGTTTTTAGAAACTTTTTATATCTGGCTTTTGCCATGAGTAGTTTTTAAAAGGGCGCTGATAACCGCTGTAGTTGTGCGCCCCTATATCCATCATCATCATCATCATCATCATCATCATCATCATCATCATCATCATCATCATCATCTTGCTAAAAATGACTATTTTTAAATCAGGGAGCATCAAGACTTTTATTTACGGTGAAATCTCAGCATGGAATGTTTGTGTCAAACACAGCATTTTTCTAGCGTACTCTATGCAGTTTCTAGAGAAAGTAAAAATGGTTTCCTGGCAACCTAAAAGAGTCTTTGGGATTAACAATTCCGGGAACATACGAGGTAGGTACAAGTTATAACACCAACTTTTTTTCAAGACTCGGACGAGATAGCAACTTCTGGATTTTTTAAATACACATGGACTCTTTGTGAATGCGTGTCAGAGATGGCAGCACTGTACAGTGCATAGAGCTAGTGGCAGCGACGAGAGTTAGGACTGTTTTTGAAACTTTAAATGGCGAAGTTTTCATTGCAAGAACAGCGTGTAATCATTCGTTTTCTCCATTTTCGTGGTCTGACACCTATTGAAATTCATCTCCAGTTAAGTGAGGAATGTGATGATGGTACCATGAATGTGTTTAATGTACGTTCCTGGGTGCGACAGTTCAATGAAGACAGAACATCGTGTGACAATAATCCAAGACAGTTGCAGACATCGCCTCCAAAATTGGCATTTCTGTGGAATCTGTGCACACAATCCTGCGTGAAGATCTAAAAATGCTCAATCGGCGACCCTCCAAAACAACGTTCTCCACTCGCTGGATCATGTCATCAGACCGGCTGGTGCGAGGCCGTGGATATTCATATAAAAAGTTCCAACTAAAACGTACCGTTACATGTTTCGTTTGTGATTATAACATTTTATAAATATCCTGATGATCACAGTGATGCACACTTCTGAAACGTCCATATCTAATCGTCTTTTCACCTGGTTTGCTTCCCGAGAAGAAAGTGAGCATACAATGACCATGTTTTCCACTGGCAGATAGTTATAAATTTATAGTTCGAAATAGATATTTAATTATGGTCGGTATTGTCCTTGATCCATTCAACCAAGTTTCAAACGTTTCACAAATGCAAAGAGAAACATAAGATTTAAGTATGAAACTAAAGTTATTAGATTTAATGTCGTAGACAAGCTGAAACCGCCTAAGCCGTCCTCTCCATGATATCGAAATATTTCCAACACTTCGAAATGAGTCTTGGATACTTTTCATCATCTCTAAATGTAGTTGACTCTGACAGGTCCATCACGCTCTTCGCTCTACACGTTTTGGGGGCTGCAGGAATGTTCTCTCAGACGGACTTAGATGTAAACACCATACGAGCATCATGCTACATTTTTGTCAAGTGCCCTTGAGAAACTAGTTCCTCATCTGAAAAGGATGAAACAATAGGAAACGTTGGAGAGCAACTTGTTAATTTTATTTTTGATTTCAAGCTGGGCATGGTCAAGGAAAACCACATAAAAACCATGCACCAAGTTGTCGGACATTAGGTTCACATAAAGACTATCTTTTCGTCCCTGTTTACCGCAATATTTCAAGAAAATAACTTGAAGACAGGCATTACCAGACAATGACGCCTTTCCTAATGGGAAACCCAGGGTGACTGACAGGTAACCACTCAGGAATGTCACACTTGACGATGGCATGTCCATTATACCTTAATCTACACTTGGGCGGTAGCGCCCTTTTACCTGTCCCTGAGCTAAACAGAAGTGTGTGATCACTTCAGCTACCATTGTATAAATTGTATTCTTCTAAATTTCAAAACTTGTTTTTTACTGAAAGTTGATCTTAAACGGGCTTTTGTGCTGAATTCAAAAATAATTTCCCGTTTCTCCCATTACGTCAAGTTTTCAAACTATTCATAAATAACAGATATGTAATAAAACCCTCATGTACTTGTAGCTCCAGTTGATCGCAGGGCACACTGGAGTCCAAGTTATGAGTCATTGACTTATCTTGCATCTTAATACGAGCACTGTTCAATAAAGAATTATCATAATTTTTTTTTTTTTTTTTTTTTTTGACAACGTACCTTTACTCATCCTCATACTTTTCATGGTCCTTCTCAAAATAGTCTCCCCTGAATGCGATGCACTTGTCTCAGCGTTTCTGCCAGTCTTCAAAGACATGCTGGGAACCATTTTTGAGAGATCTTTCAAACTCACCTCCGCAGCCTTCACCACTGCTTCTGATGATGGATAATGCCTCCCACGAAGGCGTTTCTTCAAGTTAGAGAATAGAAAAGTCACGTGGGGCTAAATCCGGACTATAGGGAGGGTGAGGGATGCACTTCACGTTGATTTTTGCAAGATATTCAGCAACAACATTGGCAATATGCGGCCGCGCATTATCGTGGTGCACTATCCAGCCTGCTTTACTGAAATGTGGTCTTTTGCGCCTGATATGGACTTGCAATGTTTTCAGGACATCCCTATAGTATTGTCCAGTTACTGATGTGTGTGCATGTACAACATGCTGATAAACCATTTCATGAATATCAAAGAATGGGATGGCCATAACTTTCCCAGCAGAAGCAACCACTTTTGCTTTTTTGGGGGGTTGGTGATGAAGGAGATTTCCACACTGAGCTTTGCTGTTTGCTCTCAGGATCAAAATGATGTAGCAAAGTTTTATCAGCAGTAATTACGTTTGAAAGAAACTCCGGATCTTCCTCTAACATCAACTTTAACTACATGCAAACCTGTATAGGAATGTCCTTTTGTTCGGGAATGAACAGTTTTGGAACCCATCGCACACAAACACGTCTCATGTGTAATGTTTTCTGTCACCAACGTGTGGTTGGCAGCCAATGACATGTTCAGTATTTCAGAAAGTGATCTTAAGGTAATTTGTCGATCCTCTCTCACAATGACAGCAGCAGTGTTGATGGTTTCTTCCGTAAGAGCAGTAACTGGAGCACCGGGTCCACCTTTGAAATTGATTGTCTCCCCTCTTTAAACATTTTACACCACCTTCGAGCTGTGCTGTGGGGAAGAACAGACTCTCCATAGACCTCCTGTAACATTGTATAGACCTCAACTGAAGATTTGTTGAGATGAAAGTAGAATTTCAAAGCCGCATATTGTTCCTCGCGTGTTACCTCCATTGCAGCGGTAGGTGATACTGAATATTCTGAACTTGCCTGGTTCTCACAGGCGGGAACCAGGAGCACCAACAATGAAACTACAACGGCGTGTTTGTTTCACATTAAGCTAACAGAATATAATAAGACTGAATTTTAGTGCAAAAATTATGACAGTAAAACATTATAATAATTCTTTATTAAACAACCCTCGTACAACCCTCGTATACTTGTAGCTCCAGTTGACCGCAGTGCACCCTGGGTCCCAACTAATGAGTCATTGACTTATCTTGCATCTTAATACCTTCAATTAAAATTCTATCACATCCGTAAAACAAACAGAAGGTGTTCTCTGCATAGGTCTCTGCTCATAGCAGGTATTTCTTCTCACGCCAACTAACAATACACAAATTAGGCACAGCTTGTTACTTGTTACTAACAAGCTAGTACTACCACTACACTTTAAACAAATTTCCTTGTTCATAACTTCCGCTATTACTTAATTACCTCAATTCGACCATTGACAGTAATGCACTGGGTTAATTGGCGTATAAATAAATAAATAAATAAATAAATAAATAAATAAATAAATAAATAAATAAATAGATAGATAGATAGATAGATAGATAGATAGATAGATAGAT
This sequence comes from Mantis religiosa, assembly GCA_030765055.1. Lineage (NCBI taxonomy): Eukaryota > Metazoa > Arthropoda > Insecta > Mantodea > Mantidae > Mantis > Mantis religiosa. Next base: position 21,590,274 of record CM060956.1, read on the forward strand.
AGATAGATAGATAGATAGATAGATAGATAGATAGATAGATAGATAGATAGATAGATAGATAGATAGATAGATAGATAGATAGATAGATAGATAGATAGATAGATAGATAGATAGATAGATAGATAGATAGATAGATAGATAGATAGATAGATAGATAGATAGATAGATAGATAGATAGATAGATAGATAGATAGATAGATAGATAGATAGATAGATAGATAGATAGATAGATAGATAGATAGATAGATAGATAGATAGATAGATAGATAGATAGATAGATAGATAGATAGATAGATAGATAGATAGATAGATAGATAGATAGATAGATAGATAGATAGATAGATAGATAGATAGATAGATAGATAGATAGATAGATAGATAGATAGATAGATAGATAGATAGATAGATAGATAGATAGATAGATAGATAGATAGATAGATAGATAGATAGATAGATAGATAGATAGATAGATAGATAGATAGATAGATAGATAGATAGATAGATAGATAGATAGATAGATAGATAGATAGATAGATAGATAGATAGATAGATAGATAGATAGATAGATAGATAGATAGATAGATAGATAGATAGATAGATAGATAGATAGATAGATAGATAGATAGATAGATAGATAGATAGATAGATAGATAGATAGATAGATAGATAGATAGATAGATAGATAGATAGATAGATAGATAGATAGATAGATAGATAGATAGATAGATAGATAGATAGATAGATAGATAGATAGATAGATAGATAGATAGATAGATAGATAGATAGATAGATAGATAGATAGATAGATAGATAGATAGATAGATAGATAGATAGATAGATAGATAGATAGATAGATAGATAGATAGATAGATAGATAGATAGATAGATAGATAGATAGATAGATAGATAGATAGATAGATAGATAGATAGATAGATAGATAGATAGATAGATAGATAGATAGATAGATAGATAGATAGATAGATAGATAGATAGATAGATAGATAGATAGATAGATAGATAGATAGATAGATAGATAGATAGATAGATAGATAGATAGATAGATAGATAGATAGATAGATAGATAGATAGATAGATAGATAGATAGATAGATAGATAGATAGATAGATAGATAGATAGATAGATAGATAGATAGATAGATAGATAGATAGATAGATAGATAGATAGATAGATAGATAGATAGATAGATAGATAGATAGATAGATAGATAGATAGATAGATAGATAGATAGATAGATAGATAGATAGATAGATAGATAGATAGATAGATAGATAGATAGATAGATAGATAGATAGATAGATAGATAGATAGATAGATAGATAGATAGATAGATAGATAGATAGATAGATAGATAGATAGATAGATAGATAGATAGATAGATAGATAGATAGATAGATAGATAGATAGATAGATAGATAGATAGATAGATAGATAGATAGATAGATAGATAGATAGATAGATAGATAGATAGATAGATAGATAGATAGATAGATAGATAGATAGATAGATAGATAGATAGATAGATAGATAGATAGATAGATAGATAGATAGATAGATAGATAGATAGATAGATAGATAGATAGATAGATAGATAGATAGATAGATAGATAGATAGATAGATAGATAGATAGATAGATAGATAGATAGATAGATAGATAGATAGATAGATAGATAGATAGATAGATAGATAGATAGATAGATAGATAGATAGATAGATAGATAGATAGATAGATAGATAGATAGATAGATAGATAGATAGATAGATAGATAGATAGATAGATAGATAGATAGATAGATAGATAGATAGATAGATAGATAGATAGATAGATAGATAGATAGATAGATAGATAGATAGATAGATAGATAGATAGATAGATAGATAGATAGATAGATAGATAGATAGATAGATAGATAGATAGATAGATAGATAGATAGATAGATAGATAGATAGATAGATAGATAGATAGATAGATAGATAGATAGATAGATAGATAGATAGATAGATAGATAGATAGATAGATAGATAGATAGATAGATAGATAGATAGATAGATAGATAGATAGATAGATAGATAGATAGATAGATAGATAGATAGATAGATAGATAGATAGATAGATAGATAGATAGATAGATAGATAGATAGATAGATAGATAGATAGATAGATAGATAGATAGATAGATAGATAGATAGATAGATAGATAGATAGATAGATAGATAGATAGATAGATAGATAGATAGATAGATAGATAGATAGATAGATAGATAGATAGATAGATAGATAGATAGATAGATAGATAGATAGATAGATAGATAGATAGATAGATAGATAGATAGATAGATAGATAGATAGATAGATAGATAGATAGATAGATAGATAGATAGATAGATAGATAGATAGATAGATAGATAGATAGATAGATAGATAGATAGATAGATAGATAGATAGATAGATAGATAGATAGATAGATAGATAGATAGATAGATAGATAGATAGATAGATAGATAGATAGATAGATAGATAGATAGATAGATAGATAGATAGATAGATAGATAGATAGATAGATAGATAGATAGATAGATAGATAGATAGATAGATAGATAGATAGATAGATAGATAGATAGATAGATAGATAGATAGATAGATAGATAGATAGATAGATAGATAGATAGATAGATAGATAGATAGATAGATAGATAGATAGATAGATAGATAGATAGATAGATAGATAGATAGATAGATAGATAGATAGATAGATAGATAGATAGATAGATAGATAGATAGATAGATAGATAGATAGATAGATAGATAGATAGATAGATAGATAGATAGATAGATAGATAGATAGATAGATAGATAGATAGATAGATAGATAGATAGATAGATAGATAGATAGATAGATAGATAGATAGATAGATAGATAGATAGATAGATAGATAGATAGATAGATAGATAGATAGATAGATAGATAGATAGATAGATAGATAGATAGATAGATAGATAGATAGATAGATAGATAGATAGATAGATAGATAGATAGATAGATAGATAGATAGATAGATAGATAGATAGATAGATAGATAGATAGATAGATAGATAGATAGATAGATAGATAGATAGATAGATAGATAGATAGATAGATAGATAGATAGATAGATAGATAGATAGATAGATAGATAGATAGATAGATAGATAGATAGATAGATAGATAGATAGATAGATAGATAGATAGATAGATAGATAGATAGATAGATAGATAGATAGATAGATAGATAGATAGATAGATAGATAGATAGATAGATAGATAGATAGATAGATAGATAGATAGATAGATAGATAGATAGATAGATAGATAGATAGATAGATAGATAGATAGATAGATAGATAGATAGATAGATAGATAGATAGATAGATAGATAGATAGATAGATAGATAGATAGATAGATAGATAGATAGATAGATAGATAGATAGATAGATAGATAGATAGATAGATAGATAGATAGATAGATAGATAGATAGATAGATAGATAGATAGATAGATAGATAGATAGATAGATAGATAGATAGATAGATAGATAGATAGATAGATAGATAGATAGATAGATAGATAGATAGATAGATAGATAGATAGATAGATAGATAGATAGATAGATAGATAGATAGATAGATAGATAGATAGATAGATAGATAGATAGATAGATAGATAGATAGATAGATAGATAGATAGATAGATAGATAGATAGATAGATAGATAGATAGATAGATAGATAGATAGATAGATAGATAGATAGATAGATAGATAGATAGATAGATAGATAGATAGATAGATAGATAGATAGATAGATAGATAGATAGATAGATAGATAGATAGATAGATAGATAGATAGATAGATAGATAGATAGATAGATAGATAGATAGATAGATAGATAGATAGATAGATAGATAGATAGATAGATAGATAGATAGATAGATAGATAGATAGATAGATAGATAGATAGATAGATAGATAGATAGATAGATAGATAGATAGATAGATAGATAGATAGATAGATAGATAGATAGATAGATAGATAGATAGATAGATAGATAGATAGATAGATAGATAGATAGATAGATAGATAGATAGATAGATAGATAGATAGATAGATAGATAGATAGATAGATAGATAGATAGATAGATAGATAGATAGATAGATAGATAGATAGATAGATAGATAGATAGATAGATAGATAGATAGATAGATAGATAGATAGATAGATAGATAGATAGATAGATAGATAGATAGATAGATAGATAGATAGATAGATAGATAGATAGATAGATAGATAGATAGATAGATAGATAGATAGATAGATAGATAGATAGATAGATAGATAGATAGATAGATAGATAGATAGATAGATAGATAGATAGATAGATAGATAGATAGATAGATAGATAGATAGATAGATAGATAGATAGATAGATAGATAGATAGATAGATAGATAGATAGATAGATAGATAGATAGATAGATAGATAGATAGATAGATAGATAGATAGATAGATAGATAGATAGATAGATAGATAGATAGATAGATAGATAGATAGATAGATAGACAGATAGATAGATAGACAGATAGATAGATAGACAGATAGATAGATAGACAGATAGATAGATAGACAGATAGATAGATAGACAGATAGATAGATAGACAGATAGATAGATAGACAGATAGATAGATAGACAGATAGATAGATAGACAGATAGATAGATAGACAGATAGATAGATAGACAGATAGATAGATAGACAGATAGATAGATAGACAGATAGATAGATAGACAGAGAGATAGATAGATAGACAGATAGATAGATAGATAGATAGATAGATAGATAGATAGACAGATAGATAGATAGATAGATAGATAGATAGATAGATAGATAGATAGATAGATAGATAGATAGATAGATAGATAGATAGATAGATAGATAGATAGATAGATAGATAGATAGATAGATAGATAGATAGATAGATAGATAGATAAATAAATAAATAAATAAATAAATAAATAAATAAATAAATAAATAAATAAATAAATAAATAAATAAATAAATAAATAAATAAATAAATAAATAAATAAATAAATAAATAAATAAATAAATAAATAAATAAATAAATAAATAAATAAATAAATAAATAAATAAATAAATAAATAAATAAATAAATAAATAAATAAATAAATAGATAGATAAATAAATAAAAAAATAAATTAATTAATTAATAAATGAATGAATGAATGAATGAATAAATGAATGAATGAATAAATAAATAGAAATAATGAATGAGTAAATAAATAATTTATTTCTGCCGCATGCTGTTATTTCAGTGCGCATGATGATGTCATTGTATTGGCTTCGTTAAATTTTATCTTGCTTTCCTTAAATTTGTAAATATTTTCTCAGGACTTCAAGCTTCATGCTATGAAGACAAGAATGTAGTTTATGTTATTTGTTAGCAGTGTGAATTTTTCTATGCAGACTAAAATAATAGAAATTTTCTCTTTTAACGCTAAAAAACTATTCTCGAAAAAATGAAAAATTCGCTAAAATTCGCAAAACTCCTTAAAAACTAAAACTCTTGCCTCTGCAGATATGGTTTACTTAAATCAGAACACGGATATGACAAATGTGTTAGCCTTTCTGGAGATTACGTTGAGAAATGAAGAAAACAAATTTAAATGTTTTATATTTTATTGCGAGGCCCGAGAATTATCAGCCGAACCTCGTACAAGAAAATGAGCAGTAAATAATGCGTATCTCATCAACAAGAAGTAGAGAAGTAAGCGTTTGTAAGAGTAGAGAAATTCATGTGAGTGGATCAATATTTTTCTCTGGAAAGATAGAGTCAGACTGAAAAATTCAATGCCATATCCGGGATTTGAACCACGGATATTCTGTTCTCCGTCCAGCTGCTCTAACCATTGAGCTACTATGGCCAACGTGCCGACATGACAGTAAATTCTCCAACTGACTCGTGTTTTTCCCGGTAAACCACTAGGAGTTCTCATAAACACATGAGACAATACCTTAATGACGACTTACTATGCTGTAAGTTCTTTAAGGCCCGGGTATGACATTAAATTCTCCAACTGACTCGTGTTTTTCCCGGTAAACCACTAGGAGTTCTCATAAACACATGAGACAACTACCTTAATGACGACTTAATATGCTGTAAGTACTTTAAGACTCGGGTATGACATTAAATTCTCCAACTGACTTGTGTTTTTCCCGGTATACCACTAGGAGTTCTCATAAACACATGAGACAACTACCTTAATGGCGACTTACTATGTTGTAAGTACTTTAAGACCCGGGTATGACATTAAATTTTCCAACTGACTCATGTTTTTCCCGGTAAACCACTAGGAGTTCTCATAAACACATGAGACAACTACCTTAATGGCGACTTACTATGCTGTAAGTACTTTAAGACCCGGGTATGACATTAAATTCTCCAAATGACTCGTGTTTTTCCCGGTAAACCACTAGGAGTTCTCATAAACACATGAGACAACTACCTTAATGGCGACTTACTATGCTGTAAGTACTTTAAGGCCCGGGCTTTATATTTCGGGCCACTATTAGGTACAATTAATAGAAATTAATTGTTCTTTGACACTGGCCGTGTGTAGGCTAAAGTATGGAGTCAGAATGAACGGCAACCAGAAGATCCGTGGTACAAATCCCTGCTATGGCATTGAATTTTTTAGTCTGACACTACCTTACCATACTTTAGCCTACACATGGCCAGTGTCAAAGAACAATTAATTTCCAACATTTTTCTAATTTTTAAAATAAATGCCGCACATGGTATATTTACATCCGCTCCTATTATGAGTTTCCTATTAGAAATGTCAAAGAACGAAGGAAATTGCTGAGAAGAGAGTAGGATATCCTGTTTCGTGCTACACGCCGGAACTGCATTCAATATGGAAGCGAACTAGTTCTATGCAATTCTGTAACACAATTCCTCATTTCCTTGCAATGGATGGAAGACGTATTTTCAGTTTGAAATGAGGACTCTGCGACATGCACGAATAAAACAAAACACGAAAGGAATTCTTGACGCATTGTGCACTGCCCTCATATTTCAAAGACAGAAGAACAACAATATTAGAAAGTATAGTACAGTTATGACAATACACTAACAGGGTTGTTCTCTATACTAGAAATAACCGTAATAACACAGATTAGCATGGAGAGAATATGTACAGCATGGAAACTAAGGGATTATGTGATTCTTTACTCTTATATTTCAGCCAAATTGTGTGCCGTAACTTTGCTGTAACTTTGATTATTGCGACGTCACTAGTCCGGTGCTAAATTCGATGGCGAATTGACAGTGTTTTCGGTGAGTTTAAACAATGTTATTAATATACACTTTTTTTTGGAGAGCTTATTACCTTATAATATGCATGTTTTGAAATGTGGTGGCTGGCGGCTTGTAAAGAAGCATTGTCAAAGAACGAAGGCTATGTAAACGTTTACAACAACATGTAACACAAAAATAAGAAAAAATAATTTCCTCCCAGAGGAACACGCTTAATCGTGATCCTGGATTTTAGTTCAGCTCCTCTTCTTAGGAACCGGCCTTAAAAATGGATATCCGTCGATTTAAGAAGCACATATATTTAGAGCTTAATCACCAAGTTAAGCATTATCTGTTTCAGAAGGGAAGAGTTCTCGCCTGTAGCGAATCAGATGCGTTAGAGCCTTCAGCGTTGTCATCCGTTATCCCCACTCTTTTTATATTTCATTCTCTCTCGCACACTTGCGAGTGTTGGTGACGCTAGACGTAAGGAAACGCAAACTGAATTTTCCAGTGTTATAATTATGCACTTGTTGAAATCACAACATGAATATTCGTATATTATGCAAATGTTTTAAATATTTAGTTTAAAATTAATTATAGTTTATGAATGACTTATTTTTCTAATCTAACGAAAATACCAGCAGTGCATCCATATAGCTGTGAAAGTTACTTACGTTAAGAGATAATTCGTTATTCAATTGTCTTCATCGTCTGAGTACTGCAAATTTATGATGATAGGTTCCAAAATCTCGTTACGTACTCTTTCTTTCCTGTTGAGTTCCTTGTCAACTTCTTCGTGAATAAGTCGTTCAACTTCAGTCAGTTTAAAAATATTATCTCTGTTTGCAACATAATTTGAGCCCACATTAACTCTATTGGATTGTTCTGGCAGTAGAACGGGGAAAGGGGGATCGTGATACATTTTTTCATGGAAGGAACACTGATTAGTACTGCTTTGAACTCTAGAGTAAATAGACATTACGAACCATTCATAAACAAAGATATAACGTGACCAGACACGTTCTACCAGACCAGCAGGAAGTGTATTGCTTCCTCTCATGGAATTTAACAAACACCTTGGCTTATTCAAAGTACATATTTCTTTTATCACGTCATGTCAAATGTTTACGTTTCAGTTCTGAGTAATTTCAAATATACGTTCACACATACATGACAACCAATAATGATATTCATTACAGTGCTTACGTCGAAATGTATTGTTTTAATATAATAGTACTTTATTTGTATTAGGAAAACTTTTTGAGCTAAAAATTTGGGTTTTTACGATTATGTTAAATACATTAATCTCTCCTTCCTCATGGATCAGTTTTTGCAAAATGTGAATTTTTGTCTTAGCGCGAATAGTATGTATTAGAGATTGAATAGATTGGCGCTCATCAGACACTACTTAGGGGGAATGCAATACCCTCCTGAGTCCTGAGAACATTTTTTCAACTTTTTCGGTTGGAAATACCTTTAATGTGTTGAAAGTAGGATAGTAACTCTAGAAAAAATATGACAATTTTTTCTAAATACATTTTTGAAAACAGAGTGGTGTGAAATTTAGGACATCGAGTGTCAATGAGTACTCTCCCTGAAAATTTATAATGTTATTAACAAACTGTTAGTAAACCATTCCATGAATATCAAGAATGAGATAACCATAACTTTCCCAGCAGAATGAACTACTTTTGCTTTTGGGCGTTGGTGATGAACTCAGCCTGACCGAGATTCGAACTCGGGACCTCTTGAAATTGAGGCAGACGCGCTACCATCTATGCTACCGAGGCGGGCTTTTGGTTGGAATGCAATATTTTCCCTGCCTGTGTAGATTGGTTGGAATGCAATATTTTCCCTGCCTGTGTAGATGGTAGAGAAAGTAAAACTTAGACATTCAAGTTTAAAATGGTTTTCCTTTTTTTGCTGCAACACATGTTTACACTCCTTAGTTGAAGGTAACAACAGACAATACATTCATTTGAGTTCACATTGGAGAGGAAAACGAAATAATAACGTGAGAACCACATAAACTAAGGTAGTTGTAATATTGTGGGAAAGCTCACTAATTATTGGCTTCCAAAGACAAGTGATGATAGACATTTGCGTGCTAACGAAAGTGACAGTCTAATGTTGAAACCTCTCGAAAAATTATATACCAAACAACAAGAGAGAATAAGAAATCGTTTTATGTGAATCACTGAAACACTCTAATTGCAATGTAAAAATTATACACATATATTTTAGTGGAAAATACACGTTTTGAGTGCCCGAAGTACATATTTTAGAAACGGTTTTGTGTTTATTTGTTCTGTATTGTCGCGAACGATCGCGCAGCTTGTTTACATTAAGGGTATGTATGACTGAAATTTCATGAAAATCGTGAAAATGACGACTTTTTTATTTTAATTCTATAAAATAATTTAGACATTCCCGAATGTGAAAAATGCATAATTTGCCTCCGAACGCCATTTTTAAATGCTTATTTAAATGTCGGTGGCCTTTAAACTCTGTCAGAGTCACGCCTTCTTTTGCCTACATCCACATTGTTTGTCTGTTTTCCGTTCTTAAATTTTCAATTCAAGAAAAGAAAAATAAGGCTTTCAGACAAAATAGTTCCTAAAATGTTGCCAATATATCAGAGGCTGGCTTCTACAACATTACTAGAGAGGTGCAAAACAGGAAAAACACAGAATGCCAATGGATCTTTGCATCATGTCATATGGAATAACTGCCCAAAGGAAGTTTTCATATCAAAACAAAAGGTGGATCTTGCTGTTATTAAAAGCATCAGTGAGTTTAACATGGGTAGTCTTAAGTCACTGGAGCTGCAGCAAAATATCAGAGGTGAAAGTGTAATAGACTTAGCAAGGAAAACTTCAGTGCAGCGAGATCAAACTCGTGTCCTGCAAAGCAAAAAGCGAAGTTGTGCAGAAGAAAAGCAACATCTAAAGAAGAAAAAGGTGGAAAAATCAGCAACAGAGGAGAGGAAAAAGAAATCTGAGGGTCCAACCTATCAGCCTGGTGGAATTTAATGTGAGTTATGCAATCAAATCTTTAATCGCTGTTTTCTGAATGTTCATATTTTCAGCATTTTTCTTCCTGTAAAATGCTCCTTGCGATGCAGTTTTTGTACTACATTCATGAAATTTCCTACACAGGTTCAGAATATTATGAGGAATGGAAATTGCCCTAGGTTTTATTGTGAAATGTATATAAGCATATATTTTTAATTTTCAAACACAAAACTTACAGTTCTTTAGTCAAAAAATAATATTTGTAAATTCAAACATTTTTGTGACCTAAACTAAAGGGGACACAGAAAAACCCAGAGCAATTTCAAAAAGTATGTGTATTATGAACATAGGGTTAAAATATTAGACAAAAATTCAAAATATTTTGTCGTAAGGGACTTTTTTAGTGACGTAACAAAAAACATACAAAATTTATCATAATTTCTAAACTGCTGGAGAAAAATGGTTTAAATTTAGGTTGTAACATGTTTACATTATACTACACCTATGGTGTAAATTTAAAAAAGCTAGCATTATTAGTTCAGAATTTGAAAATTTCAGTCATACATACCCTTAAAGCAACTGATAGGCGGGCAGTGTGAAAACCAAGAGCCGGCAGACAAGATAACATGCAGATAAAGCTCTGCCGAAACAAACAAACTGAGATAAATGGAAATTTCTAGTTACTTATTGACTGATAGAGACTGTTCGGGTTCTGGTTTATTTTAGAATAGAAAAGAGAAACGAAAAGAAAAGAGAAGAGTATAATTTACAAACACATCTGGCATTCCTAGACTTCAAGAAGGCATTTGACACTGTTAAAAGGGAAAAGCTATGGAAGACTATGGAAAATAGTGGATATCCACAAAAATTAATTAAAGTAATCAAAAATATCTATAGCAACTCCAAAATAACAATAAACACAGGAGTTCATAAAACCGAACCAATTTTAATTAATAGAGGCGTAAGACAAGGGTGCAGTGTATCACCTACTCCTTTTTAATATATATGTAAATGATATCATCCAAAATTAGAAAAGTATTATTAAATCAGAAATAAAAATAAATAAGAACAAAGTTTTAAATATTCTACTATATGCAGATGACGTGGTTTTAATACAAGAAACGGAGGATAAATTACGAGGGCTGTTTTTTTTTCAACCTCCGATCGCTACGCGGGCAGCAGAAAGCGGGTATGCGCTGTCGGCGACTGCGCAGCTCTCGCACTTCACACTCCGCCATTGTTGACATTCAGTCGTCAGTCGGCGTTGTACTACAGCCACGTAAACATGGCCGCCATTATTGATGCTCCCGCCAAGTGCGAATTGCGAAGTGTAATTCGTTTTCTACAGGCTGAAGGCCATGGTGCTGCAGAAATCCATCGGAGGATGAGTCGTGTGTATGGCGAAAACTTCATGAGTGATGGAATTGTTCGTGAATGGTGTCGAAAGTTTAAAGATGGTCGTAATGATGTGCATGATGAAGGGGGTCAAGGACGCAAATCTGTCGTTTCAGATGACCTTGTTCAACGAGTTGACAGAATGGTTAAAGAAAACCGCAGATTCACCATCACTGCTCTGTCTACGGAATTTCCAGTAGTTTCAAGGTCTGTTTTGTACTTGATTGTTACTGAAAGGTTAGGCTACAAAAAACTTTGTGCACGTTGGGTCCCAAAAATGTTGACTGACAACCACAAAACTCGACGAATGGCATCAGCTTTGGAGTTCCTTGAGCGTTATCACGATGAAGGAGACAACTTTTTGAAATCAATCGTGACTGGGGATGAAACTTGGGTTCAATACGACACACCGGAAACGAAACGGCAATCACAACAATGGATGCATTCAAATTCACCAAACAAACCAAAGAAATTCAAACATTCAACAACAGAAAGACCATGGCTACTGTGTTTTGGGACCAACAAGGTGTGCTGCTTGTGGAGTTTATGCAGCCCGGAACCACAATAACTTCAGCTGTTTATTGTGAAACTTTACGACGTTTACGTAGAGCCATTCAGAACAAACGAAGAGGAAGGCTGACTGCTGGAGTTGTTCTGATCCACGATAATGCCCGTCCACACACTGCGGCAGCAACTCAACGGCATTGGATGTGACATTTTCGATCATCCGCCATACAGTCCTGACTTAGCACCCAGTGACTTTCACCTTTTTCCTCAACTGAAGACGTGGCTTGGTGGGAAGCGATTTCAAACCAATGAGGACCTTCAAACGAACGTCAAGGACTACTTGAATTCACTGGCGGCAACTTTCTTTGAAGAGGGAATTGAAAAGCTTGTCCACAGATATGACAAATGTCTCAATCTCTTCGGTGATTATGTCGAAAAGTAACTATAAGTGTACTATTCTTTTGGTAATAAAATTATTGTTTTATATGAACTTGTGTTTTATTTATAGCCTATCGGAGGTTGAAAAAAAAACGGCCCTCGTACAATATGCACCACACCGCTTGAACCAAGTATGCCAACAGTATGATCTTAAAATATCGACGGAAAAATCTAAGATAATGGGAAAACAACATATAAGTTCAAAAATAATTTTAGACAACAAACCACTAGAACAGCTAAAAGAATTCAGATATTTAGGATGTAATCTTAATTATATGATGAAAACAGACAGAGATGTGAGCAAAAAGCTTGCAACATTCTAAATGATTTGTGGAACAGTTCATAGAACGTTGAGAAATAAAACAAGAAGAGATACAAGATTAAAGTTGTACAAAACAATGGCAGTCCCTGGACTACTTTATGGAAGTGAGGCATGGGTACTCACGAAGAAAATGATAAGCCAAATTCAAAGTGCAGAGATGAACTTTTTAAGGAAAACAAAGGGATGCACAAGTTTGGATAGAATAAGGAATAAAGACATGAGAAAGGAACTCAACGTAGATAAATAAATAAATAAATAAAATCTGAATATTCTACCCCGGCACCTAGACAACTATACCGGGGCATATATCCAAATTTTCTCTTTATTTTTCCATAAAATCCTTACAAATGTTATAATTATACAAATCTCTCAGAAAACTACTCTACAAAAATAAAATGAAATAAAATATCAGAAATAAACACACAAAAAAAGCAAAAAACAAAAGAAAACAACTATAAAAATTACAAAATCCTTATTTCCTAAATCTACATCTAAATCTACTAATTCTGTAGTCCACCATGGCCTCTGCCATCACTCTCTCCCTCCGCCGCCCATGCAGTCAACTCCATTGTTAGATTATTCCATAATTCTTCCCGTCTTATCCTATTTTGTATTCTAGAACTCCTTCTTGGATCTTGTACTATTCTTCGCCTATTATCAACTCTTTCTCCTTTGAATATTTTTACCTCCCATGCTTTCTTACTTACAAAGTTAGTCAAAACTTGTAATTTATTTACCAATTGTTGATCTCGAATTATGTCATATACGATATATCCTGCTAGCGCATGCCTCTCTTCTTGTTGGTGAATTGCATATCTTCCACATTCAAATACTACATGTTCAGGATTATCTTGTTTGTTACATAATTCACATATATCATTTTCAGTTTTATTGATTTTCTTCCAATAGGTCTTATAAGGTCCGTGTCCTGTTATATAATGTATAAATCCCTTTGTTGGTTGAATAAAATTCAATCGATAAGTAGCAAAATTGAAAAATATCAAAAGGAATGGATGCAACTTATACAAAGAATGTCCGAAACAAGACTGCCTAAGATTGCATTCCAATATCAGCCACAGGAAAGAGAGATGTTGGTAGGCCTAAAAAGAGATGGAAGGAGCAATTATTGTAAGACGGAACGGGCACTCTGCCCATGCCGTGAAGTGAAGAAGAAGAAGAATAATCTAGAAATTATCAGGAGGTATTTAACGAAGTGATGAGTTGTGAAACAGGAGTTGCAAGTTGTAAAACAGTCGTGGGAGAGGTAAGCGGAGAACAAGTGTGTGAATAAATTCTGTGTAACGAGAGCTGATTGTTATTGTTATCGACCTTGGTAGATTGTGGTATGTATATGTGATGTAATTTTGCTGATACGAAGTGTATTTCTAAAGAACATTTAGAATTTCGGCAAATTGTACTTTTAATTCTACGAACCCACAAAGACACACAGTATGAATAGGATAACTAAAAAAGAGTAGCTGAAGGTTCAGCATATTCCAAGCATACGACATGAAAATTTCCAAGAAAATGTCCCACACCAAAGCAACCTTTACACGAGAAAGGTTTAGAAAAGTCGGCTGCATTAGAGCTTTATACCTTGTTTCACGTAAGCTTGCCCAGTATCTCTTAACGGTCACGTGACCTAATCACCTCTCATTGGTTGCTGTTGTGGTACAGACTGTCGTGCGGTAAAAATTAGTTCGTTATTTAACATGGTGATATATCTTTATATGTTGGAAGAGAATTGTCAAATTTATATTTTCGTAACTGTTTTAATTAAGTATATTACGCAACAGAGTTGATTTATCTGAAATGCATGTTAATTCTTAAACGAAGTAAAGAGGAGATTCCTTTGCTCTCAAGCACATGGCACGATAACACGTGATTTAGCGGTAGTGGTGACATTTGTTTATATGACTTTTATCACTGACCTTGTTTTGAACTGGATTAGTCATGCATCGCCATTCGAAAGTGCGGGAGCTAAATTATTTTATTGAGCGTTTATTGCGCATGTATTATATGTATAATGACAGAGTCTACCGCC
>CM060956.1:21610366-21650808 GCA_030765055.1 Mantis religiosa
CTCGTTCGTGTGCTAAGCACCAAAGAATGCATCACTTCAACCAATGAAATTCACAGCAATCACAAATGACAGATATATGTTCACTCCACGTGGAGTAATCAGTGCGTTATCTGAGAGGTATCTACGAGGTACGTCCAGAAAGTAAGTTCTGTTTGGTAATAAAATTAAATTGTGTACAAGTTCAGAAAAATTATTTATTGCACAAAATTCTACAACTCTTAAACTACTTTTCCACATAACTGCTGACATTTTGCAGGCATTTGTTATAGCGAGGCACAAGTTTTTGTATACCTTCTTCATAGAAGTTCGCGGAATATGTCTTCAACCAGTTGGAAACATTTTCTTTCAGCTCTTCGTCATTGTTGAAGTATTGACCGCCAAGGAAAGATTTGAGATGCAAAAACAGATGAAAGTCGCTAGGAGCGAGGTCAGGGCTGTACGGGGGGTGGTCAAACACGTCCCAGACAAATCCCTGTAGGGTCAAAAACTGAAGTGCACTACCAATCCGTTTTGTTTTGAGTTGCTCAGTAAGAATCTTTGGCACCCAACGTGAGCAAAGTTTACGAAATTTCAGTCTTTTGGTAACAATTTCATGAACTAGTGATCGTGAGATTTGGGGAAGTTCCATAGCGAGAGCACTAATTATAAACTTGCGGTTATCCTGGATCTTGTCATCAATCGCGTGAATCAGTTCTTCTGTAACCAAAGTTGGACGCCCAGTTCGTTCTTCATCGTGCACTTCACTACGTCCTTCATTGAACTGTCGGGCCCATCTTCTCACCAATGTATCACTCATCGCATTTTGTCCGTAAACATCGCAAATTTGCCGATAAATTTCAATTGGTTTCATTTTCCTAGCATTCAGAAAACGAATTACAGATCTGATTTCACAAGCGGCGGGATTTTCAATCAACACCGACATTGTCAACAAGCACAACAAAGCGTACGTGGCTGACAGAGATCTCACAATGGCGCACGTTTCTTCTCCATGATACAGAGCATCTACCGCGCATGTGTGGAACTGCGATCGCAGCGCTGCAGCAGAGATAAATTGAAACAGAACTTACTTTCTGGACGCCCCTTGTATTACCAAAGATAAATCCATGGTAACCGTTCGAACAGCGTCACTATACTGTATGCCCACGACAAGAAGGCTACAGAAGTATGAAGCGTAGAGGAGCTTCAACTGTTTATCTGCTCCGGTAGCAGATCTGATTACTAAGAAATGAGTGTATGAGAGTCACCCATGCTGCCATATCTAATGTCTGTTGCAGCGGTAGGTATTATGTATAGGTGAACTATGTGACAACACTTGGGTATTTGAAACGAACCTTCCATCCTTGTCATACTCGGAAGGCGAGCACATAACCCCAGGTGACAGCAAAAGTAATTACGTTGCACATTCCCATTCTTGTCCTGGGCAGACAGTATGCTAAGCTTTATCTCACGCTAGTTTAAACCTGCTGTAAACAAGGCGGAGCTGACTTAACTCGCCATGTGTTAGCCGCTACATGCACGCACATAAGTTTTGTAACACTAGCAGTATAGCAGCACTAACTTCTAGATAATAAATAAATAGAGTTGGATTACACATTAACTTATTAAATCTATGAGTTGCTTCATTTCTGAAAAGATAATCATGAACTTTACTGCGTATAGCACTTTTCGTAAAATCGTCGTATTTCTCGACGCGCCTTTTCCAATGTTCTTAGAGTTCTGGATGCTTGCTGTTCCATTCTAACACTTCGTACACTGCTTGCGGAAACACCAAGAATATCACCAGTTTTTTTCTCAATGCTTTTATAGACGATTCCGGGTTTCTTTCTTTAAGCATCGTGAAACAATGCACGATCATTCGCCTCTCGACACATTTTAAAGGTTTGCCTCGATTGTGTTTTATTTCGGCTGAAGCACCGGCCTGCTCCATGATGAAAAGCTTACTGATTTTAAATTGCATATATTAGTTGCGCTGCTGGAACGGTTAGCATGGTTTTATCTGTGTTAGTAGGAACCTCTCAGATAACGCGTTGGTTATTCTTGTAGGAGTGAGAGGGGAACTGTCGCAGTTCTCGGATCTGTGCTAAGCACCAATGAATGCATCACTTCAGACAATGGAATTCTCAGCAATCACAAATGACAGATATATGTTCACTCCACGTGGAGTAATCAGTGCGTTATCTGAGAGGTATCTATTACCAAAGATAAATCCATGGTGACGGTTCCAGCAGCGCGACAATACGCGAGATGTACAGGAAATACGGTTACATAGAAAATGAAGATAGTTACAGTGAAGTAATAAATATTACACAAATAAAAATATTTGTTAATGAATCTCCACTTAACCTTAAGAAGTTGATGTTAATACTTCTATCTTCTTTTTAAAATCAATTTCAAAGGCACATTGCATTCATCTTCAGTTTATTCCAAACAAACTCCGTTGTTAACTTACCATCCTTGAGTTAATAAACATTTTCGAAATTTGTTAAAGAAGTTGGTATAACTTAAGTTTCTCAAAATAAATATAGTATTAAATTTTTATTACAATTTTCTAAAAAATAAAAAAAAATAAAAATCTGGTATTTATCAATTTATTGTTTAGATTGTGATCAGGCTTATATTGGAAAGACGAAACGTAGTTTGGAAACCAGAAAGAAAGAACATTTTCGTAACATTACATAAAAGCAAATTGATAAATCGACCGTAGCAGATCATTTTTGGTCATTTAACCATGAAATAAATCCCGAAGTTTAATTATTAAAACAATTAAATGTTCCCATAGATTTAATAGTGTGGGAAAAATATTTATTTTAAAAAATAAACATCGCATAATGAATTTTGACATACCGGCAATTGATTCTGTTTTTAGGATTGTTTCGTCTTCAGATGTTGGTAATACTGAAAACATAACGTTAAAAAAAAAAAAAAAAAACATGGTAACCGAGATTTCCTTAACAACGGAGTTTGTTTGGAATAAACTGGAGATGAATGCAATGTGCCTTCGAAATCGATTTTAAAAAGAAGAAAGGAGTATTGACATCAACTTCTTAAGGTTAAGTGGAGATTCATTAACAAATATTTTTATTTGTATAATAAGCAAATACAGTGTTAAATATCAGAAGCAACTCCACACCATAAACAATAACATCTTAATCAACATTCAACTCGATAGAGACCTCGTTGTGAGAGAGCTGTCTGGTATAGGAATGCAAAAATATTATAGCAGTGTCCTTTAGTAATTGTTAAATAAAATGCAGCTTAATTTAACATAATAAGTTAATAGTGTGTATAATTTCACCTGTCTTTTGTCTAATCTGTATATAGTATACAGAACACATCTATGTGATATGTGAAGCAGAAAGATAAAATGTGAGGCTATTACGTTTATAACAATCGAAACATTTGAATACTTTTCTCTCTCACAGAGCAGTGATCAGAAAACTACTTACAGTACTGTACTTAAAGGAGAGGTTTATCGTACAAATGCAAATAAAAGAAAACGCTAAACCAATCAACAGCTTTACCGTTTTCTGTCTCTATGTCTCTCCCCACCGTGATGTTTACAGCAGGATTAAACTAGGTTGAGACCGATTATATAGTAGCTTCGTCAGATTAGAAGTCTTTGAAAGACCTCAAGCCACCGTCCAGCCGCATCCCTACGGGCAACGTCGCCTGGTTCTGATGGAAATAGGAAAGAAGAGACAGGAGAGTCAAGCATTTGCCTAGATGACAAGGGATAAACCACGAGAATCTCAGCAGTGGGGAGGGTGATTGAACCCGGGAGTCCTGAATGAAGGCCGCAGAAGTTACCATCTGAACACCCTTCTCGGTTTTCATGTAACATCACTGTCCAAATGGCCCAAGAACGTCTTTAAACATTAGTAAACCAATTTACTGAAGTATGTATGACGGCAGCCATTGAACTGGGAACAGCTACACAAATATAGCGGGCTCACCATACTTGAACTTTGTTACTTTATGTGTCGGAAGAAAATGTGAATTCAAGATGGACATTCAATACAGATATCTTTCTTTTTCCTTTACGGAGAATACATCCATTAGTAGCATTACAGTACAATGTATTTGCGGGAATGCTCTAAATATGTTTTACGAAGATATTGGCAAAGTATGAAATTTGTATTCTAAATATAAATTGCTAGATATACAGGCACAAACATTTTTAAGATTTACATGATTAAAATTCCTGTGTTAATTGAATTTGTGTTAAAAGGTTTCATATCTTCATTTTGTATAATTTAGCAACTAATGGTATTTTTGTTGATATTGCATCTATTATGTGTTTCAAATGGGATGATGCTTGTCCTTAAGCGTTACTAGGTGAGCAACCAATTGGAGTTCTGCGGTGTTGTATTGCATTACCCCTAAGTGTTGCGTGAGGAGCGCCAACCTAATTAATCTCTAATAAATACTATTCGCTCTAAGACAAAAATTCAGATTTTGAAAATACTGATCCATGAGGAAGGAGAGAGTAATGTATTTAACATAACCGTAAAGACCCATATTTTTAGTTTTCCTAATATAAATAAATAAAGTAGATACCATTATATCAGTGGTCACCATCTCAATGCACAGTGTGCACAGTAGGTCGTGCAAGTTTACCCGTTGCACGCCGGAA
This sequence comes from Mantis religiosa, assembly GCA_030765055.1. Classification (NCBI taxonomy): domain Eukaryota; kingdom Metazoa; phylum Arthropoda; class Insecta; order Mantodea; family Mantidae; genus Mantis; species Mantis religiosa. Next base: position 21,615,000 of record CM060956.1, read on the forward strand.
TAGTCTACCGTGCATTCCGTAGTCTTCAGAGCATTGGCGGAATGCTCTTGCAATTTAAATAAACAATTGACTGTGCAACAATAATAATCGATTGTAATATGAAGGATATAATTGTTTTATAAATTCTTTTAATTGTTTCTTTCATTATCATTCAACTATGTACCTTTATTTTAATAATAATAAAAAGAAAACAAAAGAACAAAAAAAAAAAAATAAATAAATAAACAATAAATTGATGGTTAAAACAATATGAAAATAATCGACAATCTACTTACAATACAGCAGTATTAAATAACAGCTCAAAGAAAAGCAATAAGCACAACAAATCAATCAGAAGTGGAACCTAGTTTTCTAGATTTTTGTTGTCTCATTTGACACACTAATTTTTAAAAATTAGATATCAATGTCTGTACAGCAGCTACTCTAAGTTGACACTTTAAGTTCTGATCCGACAGTTGAATTCTGCAGCGGTTTTTGTTTAATTACATTAATTAGTGTGTGTGTGTGTGTGTGTGTGTGTGTGTGTGTGTGTGTGTGTGTGTGTGTGTGTGTGTGTGTGTGTGTGTGTGTGTGTGTGTGTGTGGATCCGAACAAACTAATTCTATATTAGAATGTATTTTTCATTTAACGATTGCATTGCAAATCGATAAGTTCAAGTTGCAATTCAGATGGAACATTATCAACATCTGTAGAGTAAGGCTCAGCAAGTATTTGTAAAATTGGCTCTAATTGCACCACGTCTTGAAACCTTTTCTGAAATTCTTGGTTCAACTCTCTTAATATTTGAACATATTCTTGCAAGTCCATGGCCTGAACAAACTGCTGAACTATTGAGAGCTCTGGGAAATGTACCAAGTTCTTTGAGGTTAACTGCCTTTTCCATAAGGATAGTTTCATTTTGATTGCTCTGATACTATCACTTTCTATAAAAAATAAACACTCTTCCCATTAAGGCATAAATGTAGAAGTAGACGTCCTACGTGCCACATCACATTCTCCAAACGACATTATGTTTACGAAAACAAACCGAAAGAGACGAGACAACACTGTTGTCTCAAACTGAAGTCGCACGGCACTCGTGACAGTGCACAGTGCTACGTCATTTGCTCTAGCACAAAATCGATCCACCTGGTGACCACTGCATTATATTATAACAATGCATTGCGACGTAAGCACTGTAATGGACATCATTATTGGTTGGCATGTATGCGTGAACGTATATCTGAAATTACTCAGAACTGAAACGTAAACATTTGACATGACGTGATAAAAGAAATATGTACTTTGAATAAGTCAAGATGTTTGTTAAATTCGATGTGAGGAAACAATACACTTCCTGCTAGTCTGGCAGAACGTGTCTGGTCACATTATATCTTTGTTTATGAATGGTTCGTAATCTCTATTTACTCTAGAGAGTTCAAAGCAGCATTATTCAGTTACTCTTCCATGAACAAGAGTATCAGCGGGATCAATGAGACACGATCCACCTTCCCCCCTTACTACTGCTAGAACAATCCAATTGAGTTAACGCCGGGTTATATTATGTTGCAAACAGAAATAATACTTTTAAACTGACTGACGTTGAACAACTTATTCACAAAGAAATTGACAAGGAACACAAGAAGACTGTGAAAACTGCATGAGGCATCAGATAAACTACAAGTAGACGACTTTTGGAAAGAAATAGCACGTAACGAGATTTTGAAACCTATCATCATAAATGTGCAGACTCAGACGATGAAGACAATCACAATGACGAATTATCTGTTAACGTAAGTAACATTCACAGCTATACGGATGTACCGCTGGTATTTTCGTTGGATTAGAAAAATAAGTAATATATAAACTATAATTAATGTTAAACTAAATATTTAAAACATTTGCGTAATATACGAATATGGATGTTGCATTAGAATTTCAACAACTGCATTATTATAAAACTTTGGAAAATTCAGTTTTCATTGCTTTACGTGTAGCGCCAAGAACCCTCGCAGGTGTACGAGAGAGAGGGGGGAGGGAATATAAAAAGAGTGGAGATAACGAGCTGGCAACGCTGATCAAAATGATGTAGCCAAGTTTCATCAGCAGTGATTACGTATGAAAGAAACTCCGGATCTTCCTCTAACATCAACTTTAACTGCATGCAGACCTGCATGCCAATGTCCTTTTGTTCGGGAATCAACAGTCTTGGAACCCATCGCGCACAAACACGTCTCATGTGTAATGTTTCTGTCACCAACGTGTGTGGGTGGCACCCAATGACATGTTCAGTATTTCAGAAAGTGATCTTAAGGTAATTCGTCGATCCTCTCTCACAATGGCAGCAGCAGTGTTGATGTTTTCTTCCGTAAGAGCAGTAACTGGAGCACCGGGTCCACCTTCCTTTGAAATTGATTGTTTCCCCTCTTTAAACATTTTAAACCACCTTCAAGTTGTGCTGTAGGGAAGAACAGACTCTCTATAGACCTCCTGTATCATTGTATAGGCCTCAACTGAAGATTTGTTGAGATGAAAGCAGAATTTCAAAGCCGCATATTGTTCCTCGCGTGTTACCTCCATTGCAGTGTGTAACCGCAGTATCAGGCGGCGTTTAGGAGGCGGCGAATTAATCGAAATCGGATAATTAAAAAATGAAGATAAATTAATAAAAATACTTTGCTTAACTAATATAAAAATCTTGTTATAATAATATGAAATTAGAATGGATAGAGTAATGATTAAAATAGCAGTTGACTTAAAGAATAAGAATAATTTAGTATAGCATATATACTAGCATCGAGGCAAGGAGAATAAAATGGTCTTGCAAAAAATCTGTACATTTCGGAGAGACAGGAAGGAAATACCGTTACCTTCTTTGTGCTAGGAAAAGTTCAATGTCTGAGAACTATAGAACATTTCCAGCAAGGAGTGCGTCGGGACAAAAAGGGTTTCAAAATGCAGTTGAGCATGAACGCTAAAGGGATTTACTTCGCTGTTTTGATAACGATGTATACCGTTACAAACAACTCAGGGTATGCGTTCCCCAAATCAGGGTGAGCTGAACGTCAATGAGTTAGATGAGTTTTGAAAACCAATGCAAAAATTCGAAATAAATGAGAAACCAATAATAATGTATCATTTGAGAAGGGTGAGTTGGTTTGGTCATGTGATAAAGTTAGAGAGGGGGTCAGAATAAGTTTCGAACTGAATCGTGAAGTAAGAAAACCTTACTTAAAAGTTGATACAACAACAGGAAGGACGTGTTCATGCGCGTTAAGAAGAGAAGCGAAGATTTATAAGTCTGATATGTAGGGAAGTTAAGAATAACGCAACCAGCGTAAGTGGAAGCAGCATTAGAAGTTTATTAGAGCAAAGTAGTCGCCGTATAAAGAAGAATTAGAAACCGCGCGGAAGTAACTTTAAACAAGTAATCCAGGATTTCAAGTAAAATTGAATTTATGTTAGGTATAAATATTAAAAGCAGAAGCATTATTAACGGTGAAGTATTCTTCATATTTGAGTTTGATTTATGAGTCACTATGTTTACACTCAACTTCACTTACTTGTTGTTGTATAATTGAAATATTTTCAAGATCATTCGATCTCATCCTCAGCTGTTTGGTGACTAAATGAACCTTCCTCTTCTTCCACTACTACGGAGCTCCGATCACTCTGCCATCTGGTGTTAGGGGCACTAAGTTTTAATACTTCATTTAATGCCGGGATTTCAAAATTTATAACTTTATCACGGTTTTTGTTTATGAATATTTTTTCCCAAATATCCAATTCTATGGGTGTACTTAAAGATTTTAACAGTTTAATGTTGTGGCCAATGTTGTGGTTTTCTGTCCAAAAATGGTGTGAAACCGCAGACTTTTGTGTTTGTTTCAACTTAATGTTCCTCTGGTGTTCTTTTTGCCTGGTTAACAAGTTAAATCTTTAAGTACACCCATAGAATTGGATATTTGGGAAAAAATATTCATAAACAAAAACCGTGATCAAGTTATAAATTTTGAAATCCCGGCATTAAATGAAGTATTAAAACTTAGTGCCCCTAACATCAGATGGCAGAGTGATCGGAGCTCCGTAGTAGTGGAAGAAGAGGAAGGTTCATTTAGTCACCAAACAGCTGAGGATGAGATCGAATGATCTTGAAAACGTTTCAATTATACAAGTAAGTGAAGTTGAGTGTAAACATAGTGACTCATAAATCAAACTTAAATTATGTTAGGTATTTTACTTACAGGTGGTCACCGATCCAAGTCAATAAGCAAAACTTAGTAGGAATTAAACCAAATAATTCTGCAACAAACAAAGTGTTATTAATACGACTGAGTAACCAACAACCACCAAAATCCATTTCCTACAACCATTCTCCTGAGGATAAGGGAACTCATAGCTCCAATTAGAACCCAATCAATTTAACACTAGTATGCGGGTTTGCCGCAAGTGGTAGGCGATACCTGCCTGGTTCTCACAGGCGGGAACCAGGAGTACCAATAATGAAACTACTATGATGTGTTTGTTTCGCATTAAGCTAACAGAATATAATAACATTGCATTTTAGTTCAGGAAATCATGACCGTAAAACATTATGATCCTTTTTTATTGAACAGCACTCGTAATGTTACATGTCCTGTTTGATGATCTTTATATTGTAACCAAATGCTATACTTCATTGCCACTCACAAATATGTAAAGAAAAAAAATAATTATCCTTAGGTAGGCCATATGGGATACAGTTACCTTATTTGATTGCATATTTCATAGCACAATATATTTAAACTGAATAAAAATATAAGCACTAATATTTCCACAAAGTTATTTATCTTCTATACTCATTAAGGTGCACCTAAACTGCAAAATTTACTGTTAGTCTCACAGGCGGAAGTTACCGTAAGCGCCAATTTGTCACATGTTACCAACTAAGGGGATAATGTGAAGAAAACTTGAATTACATAGTTCTTTTGGAGCAATGGTATTTTGGTGATAGACGCTGAGTTGTGTATCCTAAACGCCAGCATCACTAATCCCTTTAAGGAAATGTATTTGGAGAAAGTGTTCGGTTTAGTCAACCAGAAAAATTCTACAAAAAGATAAAATTTGACACCAATAGTCTCTATGCGCAGAAGCTATACAGACGTGTGCAAATTAGACTCATTCATGTTTTTTTACTTTGCTTCAGTTTAACATTCAAAATAATAGTTATTTACAGCCGTAACCTATTTCAATTTGTCGTAATTCTTTTCCTTGCTGTAATATGAAGCATATTCAATGAAATTTCTCTCTTAATAATAGCTGGGGAATTTTTATTTTACTTATAGTAATATGGTGGTAGCTCTGAATTAAGAGCCGCCATTTTCTTTATGTCTGTTTATCTAACACCAACTCCAATACTCAAACCAACACCAACTCCAATACTCAGACCATAATACAGATTCCAAGATGGCGCCCGTCGAAGCCCAGCGGCTCTGGTTACGTAGAATAGGAAACTATACACAATGGACATAATATAATCCATATTACGGAGCAGCGAGGTAACTCCTAAGCATTTATCACTTTATACTTTCAACTAAAATGTGTAATAACATAAAGAGCATCATGACAAATTCTAAGAGCTTATAACATTATATAGTAACACGACCAGTACTATGCATTTTCCACCTTATACTTCCATTCAAAATTTAATTTATAAGGCATGACAACTCATAAGCATTAAACACAGCAAACTTTATCTTATTGGACTGTATCATCCTATCGTCTGTAGCAAGTACTAAAGTTTCTTTTACATTGTTTACATGGTAACCTTTTCTGGTAAGGACATAGGTACTGCTTATACTATAATATTTAAGAGAACTCACCAGATTGTCCAGTTTACTCCAATTGTCACGTTTGAAGGTGTCAAGTTCCCTCACACTGCAAGATCCATTTAAAATTTTCCACTGGTAGGCTCATAATATTGCTTCTAGGTTCTGAAATACTTTGAAACTTATTAAGTGAAGGAACATCAGTGAAGCTGGGATCTTGAATGTTATTGAAAAGAACGTAACTAATCGTCTTTAATAATGCCTATCAATGGGTTAAAATCTCCTCACCGCTTCGGTTTTTAAGGACTCAAAACTGTCAATAACATCTTATGCACACCAAATATTAAAATTATCTTCACTCTCTGTAAAATGACTTGGATGCATTCTTCAGGATTTCGTATTTTCTGGTTGAGTTTTAATGTGTGATAGGATGGCTGATTCTTAAAAATTGTGGGGTAGGCATCATCTATTAATTTTTGTACTTTTCGAAGGGCACGAATTGGTTCACCATCATATACAGGAAATATGTCTTCCTTAACCTCAAAGCACTGTTCAAAATGATGAATACAAACTACAGTTTTGTCATTTCCTTTAAAATCTTTACGATGTATGATCCTGATCCACTTGTCCCATTACGATTTTTCCTTCGCAAATTTAAATGTCGTGTGAGGTGCACTACCATAATTAGATTGCAGCTAAGAACACAACAACGATGCATTTCGACAATTTTTCACAGTATATATTTAGGTAAACGCTATCACTTTATGTTAAATACTTAACTATAAACTAACTCGTTAGTCACTAATTGCCACTGTAATATGAATTACATTAATTCTTCAAACACACAATCAAAGTAAACAAAGACACACTTTACTCTGTAGATATTACCACAACATAATAAGCTGGGCCACGAGCGCCGCCATTTTTCCTACAATCGATTCTCGTATTATGGTCTGAGTATTGGAGTTGGTGTTGCTCAAACCATAATACGAGAATCGATTGCAGGAAAAATGGCGGCACTCGTGGCCCAGCTTGTTATGTTGTGGTTATATCTACAGAGTAAAGTGTGTGTTTACTTTGATTGTGTGTTTGAAGAATTAATGTAATTCATATTACAGTGGCAATTGGTGACTAACGAGTTAGTTTATAGTTGAGTATTTAACATAAAGTGATATCGTTTACATAAATATATACTGTGAAGTATTGTCGAATTGCATCGTTGTTGTGTTCCCAGCTGCAATCTAATTATGGTAGTATACCTCATACGACATTTAAATTTCCGAAGGTAAAATCGTAATGGGATAAGTGGACCAGGAACATACATTGTAAAGATTTTAAAGTAAATGACAAAACTGTAGTTTGTATTCATAATTTTGAACAGTGCTTTGAGGTTAAGGAAGACATATTTCCAGTAAATGATGGTAAACCACTCGTGCCCTTCGAAAAGTACCAAAATTAATAGATGATGCCTACCCCACGATTTTTAAGAATCAGCCATCCTATCACACATTAAAGCTCAACCAGAAAGGACGAAATCCTGAAGAATGTATCCAAGACATTTTACAGAGAGTAAAGGTAAGTTTAATATTTGGTGTGCACAAGATGTTATTGACAGTTTTGAACCGAAGTGGTGAGGAGATTTTAACCCATTGATAGGCATTATTAAAGACGATTAGTTACGTTCTGTTCAATAACATTCAAGATCCCAGCTTCACTGATGTTCCTTCACTTAACGAGTTTCAAAGTATTTCATAACCTAGAAGCAATATTATGAGCCTACCAGTGGAAAATTTTAAATGCATCTTGCAGTGTGAGGGAACTGACACCTTCAAACGTGACAATTGGAATAAACTGGACAATCTGGTGAGTTCTCTTAAATATTATAGTATAAGCAGTATGTCCTTACCAGAAAAGGTTACTATGTAAACAATATAAAAGAAACTTTAGTACTTGCTACAGACGATAGGATGATACAGTCCAATAAGATTAAGTTTGCTGTGTTTAATGCTTATGAGTTGTCATGCCTTATAAATTAATTTTTGATTGGAAGTATAAGGTGGAAAATGGTACTGGCCGTGCTACTATATAATGTGATAAGCTCTTAGGATTTCTCATGATGCTCTTTATTTATGTTATTACACGTTTTAGTTGAAAGTATAAAGTGATAAATGCTTAGGAGCTACCTCACTGCTCCGTAATATGGATTATATTATGTCCATTGTGTATAGTTTCCTATTCTGCGTAACCAGAGCCGCTGGGCTTCGACGGGCGCCATCTTGGAATCTGTATTATGGTCTGAGTATTGGATTTGGTGTTGGTTTATCCAACTCTTTGGTGACATTGCTTTGATTTGGTGAATGTAGTAACTGAAGACAGTTAATATTTGCCTTAATTTTGTTTTATGGCTAATATATCCTCAGTACTTATTATTAATTGATCTCAAGCCAGGTAACATCGTGTATCTTATCCTTAGCATTCACATTGATTCAAAACTGAGGTTATGGGTTAAACTGCTGACATCCGCAAGGAAAGTAGCTGTAACTGAGAGTCTTTTGAAGGAAACTCTTTATTCACAACTTGAAATAGCTAAGAAATTGTGTATTTCACAAAAATCTGTTAGTCGCATTAATCAAGCTTTAACATTGGGTGAGACGTTGACCTCACAAAGGGATGGAAAATGCGGGAGGAAAAGAAAGGTATCACTAAGAATGCAAAGAAAACTTGTGCAGGTGGCAAAACAAAATAGAAGAGCAACCAGCATTGACCTCAGTAATCAACTAAAGCAGTACGGTACAGAAATATCAGCCTCAGTAGTTCGCAGAAGATTATGTGAAGCAGGTTTACCAGCACGCAGGCCTCGTAAAAAGGCTAAACTGACACCTGCAATGGCAAAAAAAACCGTTTAGAATGGGCCAAAGAGATGCAGGAACAGCCAGTGGAATTTTGGAGAAAGGTAAATAGAATGGAAATTCTATATAGCATAATATGTACACGTAAATTTTATGGAAATGAAATAAACAGCCTAAACTTTGTTTCTCTCATTGCTGGTTTTGTTATACTATCTTTGAGTAATTTTAAAACTGTTTAATATTAATTGAAGTTTTTATTGTTTCAGGTAAGTTTCTCAGATGAATCCATGTTTGAAGTATGTGAAGAGAGCAGCCAATATGCGAGGACAGATAAAGAAGCATTTTCCCCTCAGTGTGTCGATCAAAGAGTAAAGCACCCAACATCAAAAATGGTCTGGAGCTGTATGTCTGTTCATGGACCTGGAGGATTATACATAGTTGTGTGATCTATGGAGCAGAAACAGTATAAAAGTGTATTAGAAACAAGACTATATCCACAAAGTAAAGAATGGTTTCCAAATGGTGATTTTGTGTTCATGCATGACAGTGCTCCCTGCCATAGAGCATAATCTGTAACCCTGTTCCTCAAAGAAAACAATGTAAAAGTACTATCATGGCCGGGGAATAGCCCTGATTTAAATTCAATGGAGAATCTGTGGGGTATTGTTAAACAGAGACTGAAAAGAGTAAAAATAACAACATAAGTTCAGCTTATTGAGGGCCTGATAAGCATTTGGCACAAAGGTGAAGAAATAAAGGAAAAGTGCTCCACCCTTGTAGAGAGCACGTCTAAACGCATCAAAATGGTAATAAAGGCTAAAGGAATGCATACAAAATAGTAAGAGTTGAAAAAAATATTTTGTAATATTATTTCTGTTAAATAGATACAAAATAAACGGTATATGTTAAAAATTTCACCATTGAGTCTAATAATATGCACACGTCTATACAAGCGGCAGTGGAGACTGATGGTAACTACACCGTACACCGTAAATAGGGAGACAAATGAAAGTGCTGTGGCAACGTTTACGAGAACACGGCTCGCTACCTCAAGTTGAGCTAGCGAAGATTTAGCCTGCTTGGCCTCATTGAAATGCTGGTAACCGACCGACCAACCACGCTGCATTCCTCTCTAGCACCCAGCGCGGGGCCCCAAGATAGTAGTGCCTAACCTTGGCTGCCAGGTGACACTGCTATCCATTGAGGGACAACTAGACAACCCAAAACAAAATACAAGGCGGTAAATATATACTTAAAATTAAAGGGACGATGTGCTCTTAAACGTTTTATGTTCGTTTTGGTGGCCTTGCAGTCTACGGACACACACGCTAAAGGGGAGTTTACCCGCTTTGGAAAGTTACATAATTGTAATTGTCTAAAACGTGTTGTGAGTCAAGTCACTGCAGTGCGTGTGGTATTATCTCGGCCTTCAAAATCACCATATAGGATCAGTTTAGTTGGCAAAGCAATATTTTCGTTATTCAACTGTTAACTTCAGCCATATTGGTCGATGTTCATATTTCTTATATGTTCATGATATGCAATCCTACATATGTGATTTACAAAAAGTAGAAAATAAACAATGCAGTACATTACGTAAAAAATGAAGCTAGGTACAGTGAAGCAATAAATATTACACAAATACAAATATTTGCAACAAAAACTTCACTTATCTTAAGAAAATGGTGTAAATTTTTTTATTGATGAGATCGATTTCATGAACATTGGTCCGTATTCTCAATCATCAAACTTCGCCGTCAAGGATACTATCACGGCGTAGGATTTCATTACGGAGGGGATTCGGTACGTAGGTCACCATGCCGGGCCCATTGTTCCTATGCCCCTAAGTGGGGCACCCCCGGGAGAAAGGATGAGGTGAAGGAGACAGAGGGCGGCCGACCCAAGGAGCCACGACAGTACAGAGGGCAGGGTCCCTACAGTTTACTTGGGTAGAGACTTCCCCCGACAGGCCAGGACAACCAACACCCTCCTCTACAGCGGGACGGCAACGAGCCCAGCAGCTGACACCTAAAGGTCCCTGGCAGGCGATCCGACTCCCAAAGGTCTCTGGCAGGCGATCCGAGTCCCAAAGACCCCAGGCAGGTGATCCGAGTCCCAAAGGTTCCCGGCAGGCGATCCGAGTCCCAAAGACCCCAGGCAGGAGATCCGACTCCCAAAGGTCTCTGGCAGGCGATCCGAGTCCCAAAGATCCCAGGCAGGTGATCCGAGTCCCAAAGGTTCCTGGCAGGCGATCCGTGTCTCAAAGGTCCCTGACAGGCGATACGAGTCCCAAAGGTCCCAGGCAGGTGATCCGAGTCCCAAAGGTTACAGGCAGGAGACCCGAGCCCCAAAGGTTCCTGGCAGGATATCCGAGTCCCAAAGGTCCCAGGCAGGAGATCCGAGTCCCAAAGGTCCCAGGCAGGAGATCCGAGCCCCAAAGGTCCCAGGAAGGCGATCCGAGTTCTAAAGGTTCCAGGCAGGAGATCCGAGTCCCAAAGGTCTCAGGCAGGAGATCCAGGTCCCAAAGGTCTCAGGCAGGTTATCCAAGTCCCAAAGGTCCCAGGCAGGAGATCCGAGCCCCAAAGGTCCCAGGAAGGCGATCCGAGTTCTAAAGGTTCCAGGCAGGAGATCCGAGTCCCAAAGGTCTCAGGCAGGAGATCCGAGTCCCAAAGGTCTCAGGCAGGCGATCCGAGTCCCAAAGGTCCCAGGTTGGCGGTCCCGAAATAGTCGCAGCAGAGGAGCGGAGACCGGCAACCGACCTACCGGAGGAGGAAGTAGTTTACCTCGGAGCATATCATTCTGCCATGCACCGCCGGGACTTCCGCCGACACTTCTACCCTGAAACAGACCAGCAGATGAGAGATGATATGAAATGATAATGGAGGGACAGGAAATTCGGGGATGTAATTAACCTAACCATCATTCACCTAGCGACCCGAGAAAACCCCCGAAAATACCCATGGGTCAGGTAGGTCGGCCACGGGAATCGAATCCGGGCCTCCCAAATGCGGGCCACAGACGAAACCGCCTGAGCCATCCCGCTCGGTGTATCACGGGTTACTATGTTTTTTCCACTATTACCAAAATCTGTAAACGAAACAAATCTAACAACAGAATCAAGTGCTGGTATTTCAAAATTCATTACGCGATGTGTATTTTTTTTAAATAAATATATTTCCCCAAACCATTAAATCTATCGGGACATTTAACTGTTTTAATAATTTAACTGCAGGATTTATTTCATGGTTAAATGACCAAAAATGATCTGCTACGGCCAATTTATCTGTTTGTTTATACTTAAAGTTACGAAAATGTTCTTTCGTTCTGGTTTCCAAATTACGTTTCGTAATTTGATCGGCCGTAGCAGATCATTTTTGGTCATTTAACCATGAAATAAATCCTGAAGTTAAATTAATAAAAGAATTAAGTGGTCCGATATATTTTTTGGTTTGGGAAAATATATTTAATTAAAAAAATAAACATCGCGTAATGAATTTTGAAATACCAGCAGTTGATTCTGTTTTTAGGTTTGTTTCGTCTTCAGATTTTGGTAATACTGGAAAAAACATAGTATCCTTGAGGACGAAGTTTGTTTGATGACTGAGGACGCGGACGAATGTTCGTGAAATCGGTGTCATCAATAAATAAGAAAAAAAATTAGACCATTTTCTTAAGTTACGTGAAGCTTTTGTTGGAAATATTTGTATTTGTGTAATGCAGTACATATAGTTACAATTTTTTTCTAATATTTTCTTTTCAAATTCATAATGTTTCATTTCTGTTCTTTCAAAACACGTATGAAAAGCAGCAAGGGTGCGAAAAGTTTATGAAGTTATACTGCGTATGGTACATTTTCTAGAAATTGTTCTTGCATTGAACTCTTTTATAAGCAAGATATTGTTCGTTTACGTTTATATATGAAACCTTTTTCTTTTTCTATTATTATAAAACTCCAACAATGTCATGTTCGATTTTAATAATTCTTTCCCCAGAATCATGATTAACAACAACTTTAATTTTAAAATCACACAGAAAATAGGCGGAGACTGCTGTACATTTTTGTTCCTACTTTGAAAGTTTTTACTGTTGTAGCTTCGCTATTCGCTTTTTCTGTGACTAGACTAAGTGCCTATTGCAGCTGAAATAAGAAGTCAGTTATTATGTAGTTCTCATCTGTGTAGGCCATGGGTCAGAGGATATGTAGGGATTGCCGGAAATGAACGTGCAGATGAGATTGCAAAGAGAGCTGCGACTTCAAATCTTCCAGAGACTTACACTCTATGCCCCATTTCTTATGTGAGGCAAACATTAAAGGGCATTATCATCAACGACTGGAATGAATACTGGTTAAAAAGTGATTGTGGTGCTTTGACTAAGGATTTATGTTTCCCAACAGTTTCTGACAGACATAAATGTAAATTCTTTAATCCTATGTTCTCACTCAATTCTTAACTGGACATGGCAAATTTTCAGCTTAGTTATTTCCATTCAAAATCAAATCCACATCTGATTGTATTTGTGGAAATCATCTTTAAGATGTCCCTCACATTTTATTTGATTGTCCATTTTTCTGTTTTGAATGATACGAACTTGAATTATTCCTTCAATCCTTAGGTTACACTTTCTCAAAACCACTGACACATATTCTGATGAATTGCAAAACTTATAAATATTTCATGGCTTTTATAAACAAAATATTTCTTAAGCTAAATGATTCATCTTGATGTTTACTGTTTGTCAGCTTGATATTGAATTTGTTACGTTTTTTGTAATTTGTGTTATGTTCAAAAATTTGTAAATTATATTCCTAATCTACCTTTGGGTACAATAGGAATAAAAAAATTGGATAATAAATAAATAAGTGCTCATTGCATTTGCCTTGCTTTTTAAAACGTTGAACAATGTTTAATCTTTACTTAATGCTCTCTTGTCTTCATAATTCACGTCGAAAGTCCAAATAAACCATTTCACGAACATTTTCACGAGTTAATTCCAAGTGTTCGTTGAAACACAATGTTCAAGTTAATGTAAACAAAACAAATGACGCTCTATTGACAAAAATGTCGGAAGTAGATTATGGATAACAATGTCAAACTTTACATTGGAAACGTCAGATGGCTGCTACAACATTCAGGGTTACCAAGTCTCAAAATATAAGCAATGCCGCTAGTACCGTCATATCATGGCCATCTAAGTATATTGCTTTTAGCATACGTTCCTTATGAAATACAGCAATTATTTTCTATTCCATGGAAACATCCCATGTTTTAATAATAATGAAATGAAATTATGTCTTTATAGACCACATATACGTAATTTATAGAACAAGCGCTGGAATAGATGTTAATGAGTAGAGAAAATCGTGGTAATGTTAGTGGTTAAATCTTCTGTTATTGTTAGCTAATAATTCTTTCTTTTTTTCTTTTTGTTCTTAACGGAGTAAGTAAGTCTCATCTTTGTACTTACACTCGGATTCTGGAAGGAACAATTATTGTGAATAGCATTCACCGAGTCATCAAAATGATGCAGTAGATCTACGTGGTGATTAAAAGAAAATAGGAGATTAGTTTTTGCTATTTCCGTCACGCAAATGCGTAAAATGATTTTTCGGAACTCGCGTGCTGAAGTCGGAGAAGTGGTGGCCGTCATGCGAAGAGAACAACTCGCACTGGGAATTTGCCAACTATTTACATCCTCTTCTCCCCTCTCAACATTCTTTCTAGTTGTATTGTTATTTTTTCTAGTATTTATTAACTAACAAAGTATTTGTATGAGCAGGATAACATTATATTACTCACTAACTTTGATAATCTGTCTGATCTACCAAAGAAATTCAAAATTGCAAATGTAAGTAAAAAGTAAAACTCCAAAACAAGTTGTCACCGATTTTCCCGGTGAACGTTATGCAAATTTGAAGCCTCAGCTTCAAGCAAGAGCTTTCTCTCAGGGTCTGCGCGAGTATATCTAGGAGTAAGGATGACACTAATGACACTGGAATCCAAGCTTAAGACTCGTTTAGTGACTGCTTCTCTTTTCAATTAAGTAAATTGCGAAGTTGCCGACCAAAGTACACCAATCTACCAGGGCTGTATGATCATAATTTTTACGGTCATAATTTTTCGCACTAAAATTCAATCTTATTATATTCTGTTAGCTTAATATAAAACAAACACGCCGTAGTAGTTTCCTTGTTGGTACTCCTGGTTCCCGCCTGTGAGAACCAGGCAAGTTCAGACATGCTCAGTATCGTCTACAGCTGTAATGGAGGTAACATGCAGTTAAAGTCGATGTTAGAGGAAGATCCGGAGTTTCTTACAAACATAATCACTGCTGATGAAACTTGGCTACATCATTTTGATCCTGAGAGCAAACAGCAAAGCTCAGTGTGGAAATCTCCTTCATCACCAACCCCCAAAAAAGCAAAAGTAGTTGCTTCTGCTGGGAAAGTTATGGTCATCTCATTCTTTGATATTCGTGGAATGGTTTATTAGCATGTTGTACCTGCACACACATCAGTAACTGGACAATACTACAGGGATGTCCTGAAAACATTGCAAGTCCATTACAGGCGCAAAACACCACATTTCCGTGAAGCAGGCTGGATGCTGCACCACGATAATGCGCGGTCACATATTGCCAATGTTGTTGCTGAATATCTTGCAAAACTCGACGTGAAGTGCATCCCTCACTCTCCCTATAGTCCGGATTTAGCTCCATGTGACTTTTTTTCTATTCCCTAATTTGAAGAAACGCCTTCGTGGGAGGCATTATCCATCATCAGAAGTAGTGGTGAAGGCTGCAGAGACGATTTTGAAGGATCTCTCAAAAATGGTTTCCAGCATGTCTTTGAAGACTGGCAGAAATGCTGGGACAAGTACATCGCATTCAGAGGAGACTATTTTGAGAAGGACTAACAAAATTATGAGGATTAGTAAAGTCACGTTGTCAAAAAGAATTGTGATCATTCTTTATTGAACAACCCTCGTATATTACTGTCCGGAGTTATCGTGTGTTAAACGCAGATTATGCGATAACACTTCATTCGTTATTTACGCAGGGACAGATACGTTCCTTCTCGGGTTATGTCAGCCCTTCTTTACAGTCAGTCCAGCTGTGTGTGTATCCTTTCAAGAAAACTTGTTATTCACACCAGAATACCCTTACTCAAGTCGATCTGTTGTTACAAGTGGACATTTGTATCTCTTATTACAGTCATCAGTTACTAAGGAGTCTAAGAAACTCCCTTTACCCAAGTGCTTGTCAGATGGACTGCCCGTGACGATGTGTTAAAGTCTGTTTAGTTAACGCGTGTTCAGTTCGGCCGCCTCTTTTATCGAACCCTTATAATCGTTTTACAACCCCGGCCCTCCTTCTCCCAGTCCTTTCTGCAAGGTTGCCACCTTTCTCGATGCGTCATGGGTATCGTACCACGTTTCGTCTAAATAGATTATCTTATATCCATACTGCATATATATAGCCAAGCTACAATTCTACTGGATTCCGTAATAACCCTTATCTTATTCAAAGTGCGGTATTTGAAACCCAGCTCCTTTAGGAGACCGCGCAAAGTGCAGTGCCCATAAGGAAAATCACAAATTTCTTGCAAATGTGCAACCAATTCGTCTAAGGTGGGCGCTCTCCCTTTTGCATAGAATCTATAAATTTCTCGACGAATTAAATAGCATGTGAAATTATCTACTTTAGAGAAACGTTACCTTTTGTTTTCACACTTGATCGGCGTCTTTGGTATTCCTTTCGTCACAATATTTCTTACTGTATTTCTGTGAATACCCAGAATTTATCAGGTTCATTGCATGACCCCTTACCAAGATTATTTGTCAGCACATATTTATATGTGTTCAGAACAAGCGCTTGAATTTGCTTAGAAACAGTTCCCGTTATAACTTTGTGTTTTAAGGCTTTTCCAGTAATATAACTCGGCCCAGTCATTCACACTATTGTCATCACTTTGATTATTTTCACTTGACTGAAAGTTATCTACTACTTCATTTGTATTCCCCACTGCACTTCCCTCCCACGGTCTCCACATCGTGACACACAACGAATTTCTGCACGTAATGAAACAGATCAACTGGAAGTTGGAACTTTGGCAACTGAGACTCCACGTGGAGTAAACATGCGACTGTCATTTCCAGAAAATCAGGGTAGCTATTGGTCCTCAACGACAGTGTTCCATTTCTGAAGTGTGGAGATAGATTTATGATGGTCATTATCGGGCGGTAGGGTCCGTTTCCTTTGTGAGACAACTGCACTCGCGTTGTCTAGACAGACTTTACCTCCAGTGAACTGCTAACCCAACAAACAGCTGTTTTATATTTAAGGAATATTTCCAATATTTATATCTAATCTATTATGATTCTTAATTTACTGAATGCATAATCTCGGTATCAAAGTTTACATTAAGTAGCTTCTGTAAGTTTATGTATTGGCATTTGCAGTGTTATGACGTGTTTGCTTTGCACTGGCATGTTGCTAGATCTCCTAACAGAAAATCGTCTTTTTGCTCAAAGTCATTTGTAAGACATTTTACGGTATTAACAGAACATTTTAATTTTCTAATGTCAATGTGCATGGCTTTTTAATATATTTTGCACACAAAAAGCCTCCAATGTACACAAACCTCAAACGAATACGTCATACACTGTCATAAATATTCCTTAGCCTTGTGTGCTAGCGTTCACTCCGGTAGATATAAGCTGATGTGAGATTTAATAAACAAAATACAATGCATTGAATTAGAAGAAAGTTGAATGCCTATTTAAAACTATGCAAATACAAGGGGGTGTCGTAAAAGTCGGAAGCTTTGCAGACCACCCTCGTATTTATTGACAGAGTAAGCGACTTTTTTAGGTACTCAGCAGTAGCGAATGAACCCATTGTTGTAACAATTATATTCTTGCGGTTAGTGACCGACAGACCAAGGTATCCCATGCAGATGTTACGTGAAGTAATGCAAGCGCTTGGAATTCTTGGAACTACCACTTTGAAGGAACAGCACTTGCCCATTAAGAGAATGAAGAAAAAAATTTAGAGATGAGTACACGCGATTGGAATACATTATAACGCATAGCTTTAGGGTACGAACTGATGCATTGTGGACAAAAGTTGCTCGTATTTCTTATGTAATAATTTGGGGAACAAAAACTTGACCGTATCCAACAGTTCAAGCTTATACGACAATAACACGAATGCTGCTGAACTTCGTAAAACATTTTCTGAACACAGGAATCCCACGCCATATGTTATACGACCAAATTATGAAAGCTTTGAAATTTGCTTTTTTGTGAATTATTGTCCAAAAGAGTGCTAATTAGCTCCCTGCGTGTTATAATACTCACAAAACATGACTCTAATTCTTTGTTCTGACATTTAAAGTTTAAATGCTTTGTATTTAAAAAAAAAAAAAAAAAAAACTATGGTAAGGCTATTTTCTCTACAGTTTGTATTTTAGTAACAGAATGTACATTTTGCATTAATTCATTGTTCAAATCTCACGAACTTCTTCTACTAAATTTTTAATGTTTTAGAAATAATATAAATCAGTTGCATTTTTCACATTTGTTGTAAATTATGGGAAAGAAATTAAAGCATTTTCCAATTTGTTAAAAATATTATATTGTCACCCAATTAGCGGAAAGCGCAACCAACGTCAGCTGAGTAAGGGGCCAGAAGCACCCAACCACACCCTCCCATTAGTCTCTGTCACTAACTGAGGGGATGATTAGGGAAATGTCACTTGTCGCTGGCCGCCTCTTTCCCCCCGTCCACTGCCATCTGGAACTTTCGCGGTAATTCACTGAAACCAGAGACTTCTAGAAGACGGCGATATTCCTATAAAAAGGGCTGCAGTGAGTGAATTGAGTCAGTCAGTGCTTGACGAGCTAGCGAACGGACGAGAAGACTGTGTACGTGCATCGGAACGGAACGGACGAACTGGTGAATCGTAATTGTGTGCATTACGTAATTCCGTGTAATTGGCAAGTGTTCAACTGTAAGTCGGTGGAAATAAAGAACATTGTTGAGTTTGTGTAATTGGACTTTTCATTTCAAGAACCCACAAAGTCACAATATGCATTTATAAAAATAGCATCCTGTTTTTAGACAAACTGAATAAATAATTTAATTGAATCAAAGTATTCCTTTTCTATACTTTATATATATACTGACTGTTTGGTTTCGTGAAATTAAAAATTCAGGTTACATACACCAACAATTGCTCTTTATTTGCATAAAACACACTTTGGTCAACCCTTACAGTAGCAGCATTACTCACATACGCAGCACAACTTGCAAGGTCAACGACCACAAACACAGCTCACACAGCTGTTCACGCACACGAGTCCATTAACAACTGACTCCCAGTGGAGCGCGGCGGCTCCTTTTATAGCTTCTCACTATTCCGGAATGTTCGCAAACAATCAAGATGGTGTTAGAGGAAAGACGAACTCTCCAGAAATCCGTCTCTTTCCCCCACCGTTTCCGCAAACTTCTATGTCCGCACTGCAGTGCCCGTCTCTTTGAGATCGTCGTCTGCGCCGCCTGCACGCCTGCACCGCCTGCCTCAACAATGCGTTCGTGACACTATAAGAAAATATCAATAAGCAAGTATTTAGAAATTATTCAGGGAAGGTCCATCTAAGTGGTTTTTAAATTTTTTTTTTTTTTTTTTTTTTTTTTTTTTTTTTTTTTTTTTTTTAACAATTTACTTTCTCCAATGTTAAGTCATATTACGCGATGAATGAATTGGATGACATGATGCTCAGATGAGTCCAGGCCTATAGAGCTTAGAGTTACCCAGCATTCGTCTATCAGAATAAGGGAAAACTCCGGAAAAAAACTTTATCCACGTAACTCACTCTGACTCAGATTCGAACGTGAGGCAGACACTCTAACATCTACGCTACCGAGGCGGGCCTAACTGGTAAAACTGCACGGTTAGTTATGAACATTGAAAAAGTAAAGAAGTTTAGAATCGTTCCAAAATGTTTTTTAAACAAGAAAATGTACTTCATTAACATATGATGTCTTCAATCAAATCTATGGGATATCGTTGGGACATAAAACTTCCGCAAAAAACGATTAAGGTTTCAAATATGTCACCTTTTAGGATCCAAAATTTGTGGAAAAATTGGAAATAATATAGACTGCTATTGGTAGGCGTGAATTACTTAAAACTATCACCACGTTTATTTCACCTGCTACCTATTTCGGCCACTGTCCAAGATGGCGAACAAGGAGATACACGCGAAACCTGATCTGCTCTCTACTGAGTTAAGTAAACTGAGTAAGAAAGTTTTAGTTGATATACTATTATGTGTTTCAAATGGGATGATGTTTGTCCTTGAGCGCTACTAGGTAAGCAATCAATGGGAGTCCTGCGGTGTTGTCGTATTGCATTTTGACAAAATTGATCCATGAGGAAGGAGAGAGTAATGTATCTAACATAACCGTAAAACCCCCAAATTTTTAGCTCAAATAGTTTTCCTAATACAAATAAATAAATAAGATACCATTATATTATAACAATGCATTACGACGTAAATACTGTAGTAAATATCATTATTGGTTGGTATGTATGCGTGAACGTATATTTGAAATTACTCAGAACTGAAACGTAAACATTTGACATGATGTGATAAAGGAAATATGTACTTTAAATAAGCCAAGATGTTTGTTAAATTCGATGAGAGGAAACAATACACTTCTTGCTAGTCTGGCAGAACGTGTCTGGTCACATTATATCTTTGTTTATGAATGGTTCGTAATCTCTATTTACTGTAGAGAGTTCAAAGCAGCATTATTCAGTTACTCTTCGATGAAAAAGTGTATCAGCTGGATCACTGAGACACGATCCACCTTCCTTCCCCCTTACTACTGCCAGAACAATCCAACAGAGTTAATGTGGGCTCAAATTATGTTGCAAACAGAAATAATATTTTCAAACTGACTGAAGTTGAACGACTTATTCACGAGGAAATTGACAAGTAACACAACAAGACTGGGAAAACTGCGTGAGACATCAGATAAACTACAAGAAGACGACTTTTGGAAAGAAATAGCACGTAACGAGATTTTGGAACTATCATCATAAATTTGCAGACTCAGACGATGAAGACAATGACAATGACGTATTATCTCTTAACGAGAGTAACATTCACAGCTATACGGATGCCCCACTGGTATTTTCGTTGGATTAGAAATATAAGTAATTCATTAACTAAAATTAATTTTTAACTAAATATTTAAGCCATTTGCGTAATATACGAATATTCATGTTGCAATTATGATTACAATAACTGCATTATTATAAAACTTTGGAAAATTCAGTTCGCGTTAGCGCCAGGAACACTCGCAAGTGTGCGAGAGAGAGGGAAATATAAAATGAGTGGGGATAACAGGTGGCAACGCTGAAGGCTCTAACGCATCTGATTCGCTACAGGCGAGAACTCTTCACTTTTAAAACATATAATAGTTACAAGGAATGTTTCCTCTGACCTAAATGAAAATGTGAACGTTTTCTTTCACGAGTTAAGAATCATGGTTCACCTAACAGTGATAACTACAGTGCCGTCTCCATCGACAACGATTAACTCCGATCTGTATGTTTCGATGCTTTCTGCTCAAGAAGTGAAGCTCATTTATAAGTTAAACGAGCTAATGGAATAACGCCTACACGATCAAGAATTGGTAATACAACTTTTAAAGGACAAAAGTTGTGTGTACTTAAGACAACATGATAGAAGTGAAAACTTAAAAATTATTCATTATTAATTATCCTTAAAACTAATTTTAAGGGTTTAATGTTGACACTCATTGTTGCGCAAAGAGGGCAGTTGCGACCTAAACATGCCTTCATGCCTTACGCTAAGTGTACTCTGAAACAACTGAATAACGACGGACTTGCGACCGTGCGAAGAGAGTTATACATAAAGGATGTATAAATGAAGTAAAATCAAATCACAATCATGAAGATCCGGAGTTTCTATCAAATGTAATCACTGCTGATGAAACTTGGCTACATCATTTTGATCCTGAGAGCAAACAGCAAAGCTCAGTGTGGAAATCTCCTCCATCACCAACCCCCAATAAAGCAAAAGTGGTTGCTTCTGCTGGGAAAGTTATGGTCAACTTATTCTTTGATATTCATGGAATGATTTATCAGCATGTTGTACCTGCACACACATCAGTAACTGGACAATACTACAGGGATGTCCTGAAAACATTGCAAAGCCATATCAGGTACAAAAGACCACATTTCCATGAAGCAGGCTGGATGCTGCACTACGATAATGCGCGGTCGCATATTGCCAATGTTGTTGCTGAATATCTTACATAAATCAACGTGAAGTGCATCCTTCACCCTCCCTATTGTCCGGATTTAGCCCCATGTGACTTTTTTCTATTCCATAACTTGAAGAAACGCCTCGTGGGAGGCATTATCCATCATCAGAAACAGTGGTGAAGGCTGCGGAGGCGATTTTGAAGGATCTCTCAAAACTGGTTTCCGGCATGTCTATGAAGACTGACAGAAACGCTAGGACAAGTGCATCGCATTCAGGGGAGACTATTTTGAGAAGGACCATCAAAATTATGAATATCAGTAAAGGTACGTTGTCAAAAAAAAAAAAAAAAAAAAAAAAAAAAATGTGAACAGCCCTCGTATTTAACCAGAAGGACTATATTCCTTTCTGTTTTGAATGAACAACAAATGTGTATCACGAGCTCCTCCAAAAAGCCTTAAAAATTGTTTCTAAAATTTATGTGTGTGTCCCATTATCTTTTCACTCGAAAATGATTGATACTAGAAATTAAGGAGCTAAACCCTGAATATTTTTCCTAGAACTGATACTTCTGAGGATAAACAAGCGTTTGACAGACTTGTTTTCTTATTTGAGAACCAAAACAACTATTGGAAAGCACAAGGGTTTGCATATAAATAAATTGCTAAAATACATGTTTGACTGGTGGGCGGTAACCAGGTTCTGCTAACTTTTTAAAATGTTTTAGCAATCAGCAAAGTCTACATGCCTGAAGCAATTCATTTCTTGGAATACGTCACTTTGATAATTTATTTAAGAACCGCACCTCTCAGGTACACAATCTCCCGGCTTCACTTGTATGTAACGGAAATGATGGAGCATAAACTAACAAAGGAATTTTAAAAAGGTATATGTGATTTATTTGATTATTACTTGGTTATTCTAGAAGTAAAGTTAATTCCTTGACTCCTATTTGAGTGAAGGGGAACTACATTAGATATCCAAAAGATAGTTTTGTTGTTGAATAGTAAAACCTAACAAGTTTCGCTGTCTGTCTACCACAAGAAGGGAAGTGAAGGGTCCAGGGAAAGAACCAGATAAGTCACTTTTGTAAGAAAGCCAGAAAATGAATATTTAATTTTAAAACACTATGGGTGATTCTCAAACAAAACACTTCTTTCAAATATAGTGCAATATTAATGGGTCACATGTAGTGAATAAAGTAAAGTGGTTAATTGATGGAAATAAATCATTTTTACACTCTAGCCATATACAGAGTGATAAAAAAAGACACCGACAACACTAAATATGTTGCGCAGGAAGCAAACTGATCATTTTAAGAAGGATCCAATGTCCGGAAGTGCACGGTTTGGATGAACGTCAAAGTTAGAGAACTGGGCGGACTTGTGCAAGTCAATTACCGTCACCAACACATTTTCAATGTCAACATATGGGCTGGAATAATTGCTGACCATATCATTGGTCCATATCTACTCCCAAAAAGACTAACAGGACCGATCTACCTCCCATTTCCTAGAGATACTTTGCATGCTTTATTGGAGGACGTCTCACTAAACATTTGCCAGGTAATGTGGACGCAACACGACGGAGCTCCAGCACACTTTGATAGCAATGTGCGGAACCACCTAGACGTTACACACCTAAATCAATGGATTGGTAGAGGGGGACCAGTTCCATGGCCAGCTAGATCACCAGATCTGACATCACTGGACTATTTTCTGTGTGGTAGTATGAAAACCATGGTGTATGCTACTCCTGTAGGACCTCATTGAGGAGTATATAGAGTGACTGCCATTCTTTCAGGTCAACCACACTTATTGGAGCATGTCCATGAAGCTCAGTGCCACCGAGGTAGACACTGCATTGACGTAGGAGGTACCCAGTTTGAACCTCGTTTGTAATTTTAAACTACCTCGTGCTGCATACAGTTTGTTCGTTGTATTGGCGACATGGACACTTTGATGGTCTACTGCGCCCAAACCGTGCGTTTCCGGACATGGGTTCATGCTTAGAAAATGATTAGTTTGCTGTCCTGGGCGACATAGTGTCGTCGGTGTTTTTGGACATCCTGTATAGGCTAAGGATTTTGATGGATAGAGTCAACATGAAAAATTCAATGCCACGGCCGGGATTTCATGTTGACTCTATCTACCAAAAACCTTAGCCTATATATGGGTAGTGTGAAGAAATGATTAATTTCCATCAATTAACTTAAATAATAAGAGTTAAATGATGAAGCCTGGGACTCACGTACTTAAAACAGTAAGTCACCGCAAACAGTGTATCTCGAACGCGAGGGCCCCTAGTGGTCTACCCGGGAAATATATGAGTCAACTGGAGGATTAAATGTCACGACGGCACGGTGGCCACGGTAGCTCAATGGGTAAGAGTGGCTAGATGGAAACCAGGAGATCCGTGGTTCAAATCCGGGCCTTGGCATTGAATTTTTCATGTTGACGCTTATCTAAGAAAAGTGGTACTTCCTGTCCCTTAACTCAATAACATTGCACCAAACAAAAAAGTTCATTCCAATAGCATTTTTTTTCAGGAAAAAACCCGCGTAAGTCATCGGAAACAAAGAAAATCGGGAAAGTCAGCCACCAAAGATTTTGTTTGCAATTAGAATAAATGTATTACTATCACTTTTGTAATATTGTTACAATATTGTTGCATTATTATTATTATTATTATTATTATTATTATTATTATTATTATTATTATTGTTATTATTATTATTATTATTATTATTATTATTATTATTATTATTATTATTATTATTATTATTATTATTATTATTATTATTATTATTATTATTATTATTATTATTATTATTATTATTATTATTATTATTATTATTATTATTATTATTATTATTATTATTATTATTATTATTATTATTATTATTATTATTATTATTATTATTATTATTATTATTATTATTATTATTATTATTATTATTATTATTATTATTATTATTATTATTATTATTATTATTATTATTATTATTATTATTATTATTATTATTATTATTATTATTATTATTATTATTATTATTATTATTATTATTATTATTATTATTATTATTATTATTATTATTATTATTATTATTATTATTATTATTATTATTATTATTATTATTATTATTATTATTATTATACTTATCTCAGAGGTTATTTGGACATGTTCCAATTCCTGGTAAAGTTCACTGCTAGTACACGACAGAACTTGATGAGGCTCATTATATCCAGGTACTTAGCTTTCGATATGTGTAGAGGGCCTCAGGGAAATGCAGAAATGTGTTACATATATTACATAATATAAGCAGTGTTATCAGAGAAGTTTAAAGGTAGGGTAATGCTTTTACTACAATTAACTGAATAAGCCAAAGAAGGCAGCTCAAATTATTTTGGCCTCTATGTTGAAGCCTCTTTCTCAGGCTTTCTTATAATACTGGATACCTTGCCTACATTATAGGTAGCTCTTCAGTTCAACAGACGTAGGTGGTCGGATGAGGCGCAAATTTCCTTGACGAGCTAGGTCTTAAATGGACATTTCGATACACAGTTCTGATCTAAAAATTGTTTGCAGCCGTACACTACTTCCTGACACATACACAACAATAAAAGGTGAAGTTTTGATTCTTGAATTTGTAATCATACATATGAACTCCTATGGGGGTTTCCATTCTTTGTTTCAAATTCCAAAGACAAACATTCTTATCACATTCCATGTAGGAATAGCTGTCTCTGAAGCACAACGAAGAGTAAATGGTGGGATACGTCACTATCGCACTGTCTCTGTTATCAGAAAGTCGACTTGCCTGGTTCTTTTCCTGTACGCCAAAATTTAGACGTCAAAAAACCCCACCACTACCCAGTTTTTCCCCCCCTGTTTCATACCTTTAAAAGACAGTACTTCCCATGGAGTACCCAATGACATGTCAAACTCATTTTGAGATAAAAAGTGACTTACCTGGTTCTCTAGGACAATATGACCACCGTGTGCCCAGGAGGAGAAAGAGCTATCGGCTCCCCACGGACGCCCTTTGGTGGTGAGACCAGCCTCTCATCCCCTCAACACTACACCCTGTTCCGGCCACACCAGGGCTGGATCTGGCCCGTCGGCTGACCCCCGGCAGCCAGGTCCCCCTGTGTGACCTCCAGGAGAACCATAACCAAAACGGTCCCCAACCACCCGACCTCTCGCTCCTGGCCCCACCACGCTGGACGGACACTGCAACGCAGCCCCCCCCCCCTAGCGTGGCGGTTTAGGGCACTGGCCTCCTACTTGGAAGCTCATCCCGCCGCCAGGAGCACTAGCAGAGGTCGAATCAGGTCCATCAGTAAACAAGGACATCCAAGCTTTGGAGGAAAGACAAACTCTATAAGACCGCACGGGTAAATCCGCACAGCGGATAGGAACCGTGGCGCTCTACCCACCGTCCGGGAGGACCCGGACGACTTGTTCTCGCTCTTGGCTCTTGGCATATCCCTGGACCCTTCAGTGAATCTGAAGGAGGGGAAGGATTTGAACTGTTTATCTGCTCTTTTAGTGGATCTGTTTACTGCGAAATGAGTGTACGAGAGTGCATATGAATCACCCATGCTGCCGGATCTAATGCTCGTTTCAGTAATTGCTGCGATAGGTATTACGTATGGGTGAGTTATGTGACAAAACTGTATTTTATATAAACCTAGCATCCGGAAGGCGAGCATAAACATCATGCGGGTAGCAAAACTAATTACATTACACATTACTCTGCCTTGCTTTCTTGTGTTGGATGAACAGTACATATATTGTGAAATGAACCATCCAGAGATATTTTCTCTTTTTTTGAAGTGAAAACTTCTTTAGGCGTTTAGCACTTTTTGTTGGTAGTGAATTAAACTGAGCCGTCACGCTGGATTATGTGAAGTCGGCTCGAGTCGGCTAAGTCCGAACCGTAGATTTTCTGTCGCACTCAACAGCGTATCAACAACACGCATCCAGGTATGTTTTAATATATTTAAAATACTATGAGAAATTCAGAAACCCTACAGGAGTTTCATTAAAAAATAATTGTCTTAGGGCCTTTCTTACAAACGTCTGTCAAGTGTTGGTCAGATAACCTTCTGTCATTTAACAAGTCGACATGTCAAATTCCACTTTAAACAATAATAATAGTCAAAAGGAACAGATAATATCACCCAAGTTCGGTATCTGAATAATTAAAACCATAATAACGAAAAATAAAACGAGTGTGCTAATTGGAAACAAAAGTGTTAGGAATTCGTGAAAGAGATGTTTCATTTAAGAACTGGTTATTTTATTGACAATTTCTCTTTATTGTGAGTAGTAAAACGTAAAACAACAATAAATTAAGTGTAATAATACGTAAATAATAAAATTATCACGTATTAAAATGACGTTTTGCGTTTGTTTTCATTTACAACTTATAGGTTATGTTTTTCCACAATGTGAAAGACCGACCGAGGGTCAAAACATTTGATATATGAATTTGACTTTTTATAGAAAAAAATATTTAAATATATATTATTTAGTTTGGAAAATAAAAATTTAAAGACAAAACATCGGACAGAAACATCGAACAAAAACATTTGAATTGAATTGAAAATGTATTAATATCAGTATCAATTGTGACAAAACATTTGAAATGAATATGACATGTAATAAATATGTATGAAAATATGTACGATCGTGTAATAAAATATGGAGTAATGAGTATATGTACGGATGTGTAATAACACGTGTAAAATGTATACTTAACCAAACATTTCCGAATATTAAAAAATATGCAAATAAGGAAATAAATATCATATAATTATGTTATAAGATATGTATGAACTTGTGTTTTTATTAAAAATAAAACTTCAATGAAATATGTGTATCAACAAGAAAGAAAATATGGAAAATGATTGTGAAATAGCATGTATTTTAATATAAAAATAAAATACATGTAAAACAGTATATTATGTGATTTGACTTTACTTCCTTTATACATCCTTTATGTATAACCCTCTTCGCAAGGTCGTAAGTCCGTCGTCATTCAGTTGTTTCAGAGTACACTTAGCGTAAGACATCAAAGTGGATGCAACTGCCCTCTTTGCGCTACATTTTTTAAAATAATTTATAAGAACAATTTATAATGAATTTGACTTCTGTCGTGTCGTTTTAAGCGCACACACACATTTTTTTTTTTAATTTGGCATTACTTATACTTAAACGAAAAGCCATTTATTATTTTTATCTCTAGGCCATTCAAAGAGAAGAAAATTTAATAGTTATCACATAGCGACGAGCTCTTTAAAGATTTGAGTATTGCTTAAGGTGTACTTACTGCATGCCCATATCCCTCTTGTACCTTCAAGAAAATTAACAATAAAGTAATTTCTGCAAACGTATTTGTCGAAAACATGAAGTACATACAAGAATAAGCGTTCGTAAGAAGAATTTGTACAGGAATAGAGAAAGTCATGTGAGTTTAAGACATCATATTCTTCAGTAGGCCATCATTAAAGAAGAAGGCTGATCAGGATCCATTTGGGAAGAGTACCTAACCATCCTGAGAGGTTTACATAGCAGTACTTGCGAGTTTGTGCAGATAACAGTTAGAGGTTTTCTGCAAGGTTAAGTTGTGATTAAAATGCAGTGTAAGCCTCACTTGTTGCATTCTTGCCAATTCGTCCCCGCAATATGCTAGGAATTTATATGGGAATGCTTTCTGATCCAAGAACTCACGCACGATTCGATTCTCCTCGATAACACTTGCTGTAGTCCAATTCATTACACCAAGGACATCGTTGAGGAAAAAGTGCAGATTAAGTTGGCAAGCGTGTAGGTTTATACGTTCTTGGAATAAGTGTGTGTTATTATTGCGCTGAAAGGTAACTTTTACATTCAGTTTTATAAAGTGGTAAGTCAATATTCATGAGCACATCATTTCACAGGCTTTAACAATGCTTTCTAAATATCTGATTATATTCTCATATCTTTCCTGCGCTGTGGCGTAGTGGGTTAGGGAGTTGTGCTTTGGTTCCTGGCCATGGAATGCGCTCGGGGTCGATCCCAGCCTTGGGGGTGTAGATTTTAAGTCCCGGATGTCTACTCAGCATCGGAGGAATTTGATAAGCTACAATAGGTATAGTCGTGCTGCTCAAATACTTACCATGGCGTTATCTTTGTTAATAGAAATCTCTCAGATAACGCACAGATTACTCCACGTGGACATAACATCTGTCATTTGTGATTCCTGCGGATTCCATTGGCTGAAGTGATGCGTTCATTGATGCTTAGTACAGGTCCAAGAAGCGCGGCAGCTCCCTTCTCACTCTTTCGAGAACAATCAGTGCTTTATTTGAGAGATAAAGTCATGGTAACGTTCTGAGCAGCGCAATAATATCAAATCCTGGTCCAGAAAGCCAACTTTCCAGCTGGGGATGCGTGATGCTGACCACATCTCTGAAACGTTTTAAATGATTACTTAAATCTATTTAATAATTTAAATAAGTAAAAATAATTATTTAGAATATTGAATAATAAGGTTATTATATAAAATTTCTGAAGAAGTGTATAAAAGTTGAATGATGTTGATTTGTCGTGATGGCAACGGCAAAAAGACTATATAAGCACTTTTACTGGAGGTGATTCCTTCTTCTTCATTTGACCTCCATGGTGAAAGGACGTGTGAGTAAGTCCGCAAATAGACGCTCATGTGCAAAGGCAGTTTTTGTGTGTAAGAATATATGTATCAGTATATTTTACTTGGTGCAATAGAAAAGTGATTATTGGTGAACAGTTAAAAGGATTGCACCAGAGAATATTGATATCGATTGATTTATGTTAAAAAAATTTGTGGCGTTATTATTTGGTCGTCTTGTTTCTCGAACTTAATCGAGCCACACGTTCAGCAGATAGGAAGCTCGTTGGTTCTCCATCTTAATCATGGCATGTTAAATTGCACTTCTTGATTGAATTTGATTAACTATAGATTTGATTGTATAATCCACTCGTTACTATTACAAATACCGAATGACTCTTTTTGAAGGTTATTCATTTTCCGTTACAAAACTTTTATATTCACCGCGAAATTTTTCCCTCGTCATGAAACAAGACTGAAAAACATATCTCTCTCTAGATTATTGATTTTCCGTAACTATCGTTACTCCTCTATTAATTTTGTGATTGGCCGATGTATTGCTACGTCACCGCTTTACGTAATACAATTATTACTACGGCCAACCACAAAATTACACATATATTTGATTTTAATATTGTCATTACATGGCCTTCTAAGTCATATCAGAAAACAATATTCATATAAAAAGTTCTAACTAAAACATATCGTTACAAATGCCCTCTTCAAAATATATGGAAAATAATTTTAACTTATTTAACTTAAATACTTCAACAATGTGTTTCCATATATTTTGAAGAATGCCCCAAATTTTAACAATTTTGTTTCCAACAATGAACTATAACATAAATATTACATAACATATAACAATAAACATACATTAAATGAAATATAATAATAAATGAACATTTAACAACTTAGCATTACTATAACACGTTTTTTTTTAAAATATATATCTTTGTCTTTATGAGTGGGGTGTGCCCCGCCCCAAATTTGCGATAAAGTAATTTTATAATTCATATTTTTAAATTATTTACAATGAACAAAATATAATACAGCAATATAAAGAATATTTTAACATAACGATTGGTAAACGAATATATATAATTAAAATGAAATAACTGAAATTTTAACAAAATTATATAAACAATTTATATACAAAAGAATTCTCTGATTTGCTGTTCATGTTGGGTGATTTGCCCACATAATTAATTTTTTTAGCTGTCCTGTATCTATGACAAAGTTCATAGTCATAACTTTTGAACAGTTAGTGTGATACATTTTCCTCAGTTGGCTAACCTGATCTTTGCAAGCATCCAGAACTTGATAAATACATCTTTTGTTTTTATGTATATTACAACTCTGTTTGAAGGTTAGGTTAGTTGTGTGTTCAAATCTTATACAAAACTTTAATATTATTTATGTGGTGTATCATACATGTGACCACTATGACCTTCATTGTGTATTTGTGTGTGTGGAAACATTTCGTGTACATATGCATTACAGTTCATATCAAAATACTTAGAATTTACAACATACATCTTGTGATAACCATCTGTATTATAACATTTTCATTGTTTGGTAAGTCAACATTTGTCTGTAAATTTCTTATTTCTTGGCTAACTAGTTAACTTAGTTCATTAGATTGGCTATTTTGTACAAATTCGAACCTCTCTTGTTGTTCACTTAGGTTAGTTATATCTTTCTCTTGTGAGCCTAATTGATTCACATTATCTATCTTAGCATCTAATTTGCTACCGAGTTCTGCCTTCTGATTTTCTATCTTCCTGATAAGATTTGCATTTGCACTTTCTATTTTCCTGCTCAAATCTGCATTTTGACTTTATATCTTATTATTTACGTCTTCTATCTTATTATTTACGTCTTCTATCTTATTATTTACATCTGCTATCTTATTGTTTACACCTCCTAACTTGCTACTGAGTTCTGCTATCATCTTCACTATCTGGTCTAATCTATCTGGTGATTCACTAACATGTCCCTCACCCTGTGCAAGCACGTTTGCTTCATGCAACTGTACACTAAACTGATAGCGATGATCCATCCTTTCTGGCAATTTACGTCCGCTTCGGAGTCTCATATATTGAAGTATTTTAACTTGCAGTTGGTCGTCTTGATTCTCTAACGATGCGTAGATAATAGTTGGAAGTTTCCTTTGACCGTTGTGTAAATAATCTTGCCACCAATTCGAAGCCCAACGACACCATATTTTCCATCTTAATATCTCTCCTTCTTAATGGAGCCTCAAGTTCGGGCGATATATTTGTGGCGTATATACCAGGTCGTCACGTTTCTCGACGATTAATTAGCCCCAAAGTTGGGAGCCATCTTTGTGACCGTCCATCTTAATCATTGCAGGTCGAATTGTTTCTCGATGGTTGAATTTGATTAAGTATATAATTTGATTATATAATCTAACGGCCACTCGTTACTATTACGAATGCCGAATAACTTTTTTTGAAGGTTATTCACTTTACGTTACAAAACTTTTATATTCACCGCGACATTTTTCACTCGTCATGAAATAAGACTGAAGAACATATCTCTTTCTCTCAAGATTATTGATTTTTCGTAACTATCGTTACTCCTCTATTAATTTTGTGATTGGTCGATGTACTGCTACGTCACTGCTTTACGTAATACAATTATTAGTACGGCCAATCACAAAATTATACATATATTTGTTTTTAATATTGTCATTACATGGCTACTAAGTCATAGCAGAAAACAATATTCATATGAAAAGTTCTAACTAAAACACATCGTTACAAGTTTCATTGTTAATAAATCTCAAAGTGTGGAGATTCGTTGGGGAAATTATAAATAACCTTTTATTAAAACAACATTCTCCTTCCATATCCGCGAACACCCCTGAAAAGAAGAGTCCATGCAGATACCAGAGCAGTCAAGGAACAACTAGATCGAACTCCGAGAACTTAGAATCATCACCCAACTTCTTTCTACACCCCACATTTGAACATTTTGTTTCATCTCTTGCCGTATAGGCTGTATGATTGTCGACTTTTGCCTTGCGTATGTGAGCGTGAGGCCGGCAGTCGGGTTAGCAGACTCTCGCTTCCTTGCGGGCTGTTACACAGTGGATTATTATTGTCAACCAATTATAGGAAAGCACGACCAACTGACAGCTGAGTAGGGGACCGGAGGCATTGAGGCCACGCCTACCCATTTATCTCGTGTCACTAACTGAGGGGATGATTAGGGAAGTTTCACTGGTCGCTCGTCGCCTCTTTCCCCTCCCCCCTGGTGTTTGGAACATTCGGGATTATTTTCTGAACCGCAAGACTTCCAGAAACAGCGATATCCCTATATAAGGCCTGCAGTGAGTGAGTTCAGTTGAGTTCTTGGCGAGCAGCTGGAGGAGCGCCGTGCTAGTGAACGGACTGGAAGACTGTGTACGTGCATCGGAGGAGTTGTATGTAATTGTGAGTGCAGAGTGGACCTGTGGCAGACGAACTGTTGAATTGTAATTGTGTGCGCTACGTAATTCTATGTAATCGGCAAGTGTTCCAACTGTAATTCGGTGGGAATAAAGAACATTTTGAGTTTGTGCAATTGGACTTTTAATTTCACGAGCCCACAAAGTCACATTATTATTATTAATCATATCAGAACTGAATGAATGGTGAAGCTTTATCATGATTAACAAGAAGTAGCCAGAAGAACGTGTGTTTTAAAAAATAATTAAGAGAAGAGTGAATAGAGAGAGTCATATGATTCCATCACATTTGTTCCTAAAGCTACCCACCCTGAAGTTTTTATTTAGTTAGTAAAAGCATTTAACTGCAGTATAGCCTGATTTTATTAAGTTATGTCGGTACTTGCTCCCTTTACCCCCAAAGTATTTCTCTAAACTACTACCTCCCTAGTTTTTCTTTCTTGTTTCTAGGATTTCGGTTTCGTTTTGTCGAAAAAGTTAACGTTATATATAAAGAGTACATAGTGAGCTTAGCATTAAGACAATATACCCAGGAATTTGTTCATAATAATTAAACAATATAAATTCTAAAGTGTAGGAAACAGTTTTTCCACTTGTCGCGTTTAAATCAGCAATTAAATGAAACTGTAAATGGTCAGGAGCATAATAATAGACACGCCCAACTTTAAACCTGTTTTCTTATAAACTATTTCTCAGTACTCAAAATGCTACGCATGACGCGTTTGTTTACTAATTTATTTCTGCAGCCTGAGCCTCACCGAAGGAGGTAGCGCCGCGGCAATGTGTGCAACTCTGACGTTTCTTTTTGTTGTTGTAATTTTACGTCCTCCAACGTTAAGTCATATCGGACGATGAATGGAATGGGTGAAATGATGCTCAAATGAGCCCAGGGTCCATTGAGCTTAGACTTACCGACATTCGGCTTTCAAGATAAGGGAAAACCCCGGGAAAAACCTTATCCAGGTAACTCACCCTGACCGAGATTCGAACTCAGGACCTCTTGAACGTCAGGTAGACACGCTACCACCACGCTACTGAGGCGGGCAATACTGACGTTACTAGTTCGAATCCCGTCGACCACGCTTTGACTTGAGTATCTTCGGCGTTTTTCGTCGTCACTTGGGCTTATTTTCATAACAGGATTTCTTGATGGTATTTCCTTTAATTTTATTTCGTCATATATTCAGGCTCTTGGTGTATAGATGAAACAGATGACTACGCGTTGCAATTGCTGTTTCCCGGTAGCATTGTCGCTGTTATCAATGTTTGTCAATTGTCTATTCGGGGCGGGGAGGGGACCTAACTTGTCGACTCCACACCCGATGTGTTGTTGACATGGGATTGGGATATCATTACGGAGGGGATTCGATACGTAGACCACCATGCTGGGCCCATTGTACCTATGCCCCCAAGTGGGACACCCCCCAGGAGGAGGGATGAGGCGAAGGAGACAGAGGGCGGCCAACCCAAGGAGCTACGACAGTACAGAGGGCAGGGTCCCTACAATTTACTTGGATAGGGACATCACCCAACAGGCCAGGACAACTAACTCGCTCCCCTCCCCTACAGCTGCTGTAGTGCGAGCGCTGCGGACCCCTAGCACTCGTGGTACCTCTGACGTTACTAGAGGAACCTCAGCCCGAACATTCGAGCCCCTCCCTGAGTGGGAGCTGTTCGGATTGGGCTGTACTCGAGGGGGCAGTGCGTTCCCGACAGCCACGGGAAATTGGGTACCTCCGGCCAGACTACGGCCGCCCGGAGGGGGTAGAGGGTTGCCTAATATGTTCCGGGGTGCTAGCCTGCAGAGCTAGTAGGTGTGCTAGGTCACCGGCCCTACCAAGGGTATTTGGTAGCTGGTCCATTTTGGATTGGCGTGTAAGTGGCGTATCCACTTCCATCCTCCTGCCGTATGCAGCGGGGGGGGGGGGGAGTTTATAAAATAGGTACTGTCCTATGGAAAATAACCCACGAGACCCGGGTTCCGGTCCTACGGGTCCGGGACTAATGGGGGTAGAACCTCAGGCATCAACTCGCTCCCCTACTGCGGGAAGGCAACGAGCCTAGCAGCCGAGCCCTAAAGGTCCCAGGCAGGCGATCCCGAAATGATCCCAGCAGAGGAGCGGAGACCGGCAACCGACCTACCGGAGGAGGAAGTAGTTTTCCTCAGGATATATCATCCTGCCATGCACCGCCGAGACTCCGGCCGACACTACTATCCTGAAAGAGACCACCAGATGAGAGAGGTTGTGAAATGGAGGGACAGTAAATTCGGGGGATGCAATTAACCTACCAGCATTCGCCTAGCGACCCAGGAAATCCCCGAAAAAACGCCATGGATCAGGTAGGTCGGCCATAAGAATCGAACACGGGCCTCCGAATCCAGGCCACAGGCGAAACCGCCTGAGCCATCCCGCTCGTATCTTGGTAACATGCAGCGCGACCTGGAGTGGGGATTAATAACTCTCAGCCCGCCTCGGTAGCGTGGTGGTAGAATGTCTGCCTCAAGTTCAAGAGGTCCCGAGTTCGAATCTCGGTCAGGGTGAGTTACCTGGATAAGGTTCTTCCGGTGTTTTCCCTTATCCTAAAAGACGAATGTCGGGTAGCTCTAAGCTCCATGGACCCTGGGCTCATTTGAGCATCATTTCATCCATTCCTTTCATCATCCGATATGACAACGTTGGAGGACACGTAAATTGCAAAAAAAAAAAAAAAAAAAAAAAAAAAAAAAGTCCTCAGTAGCGTGTTATTGTTTCTTTTTTATT
>CM060956.1:21651808-21654308 GCA_030765055.1 Mantis religiosa
CATACCTGGATGCGTGTTGTTGATACGCTGTTGAGTGCGACAGAAAATCTACGGTTAGTTCGAATTGAGCCGACTCGAGCCGACTTCGCCCGAATGAACGTCACGTCACGTATTCCAGCGTGACGGCTCAGTTTAATTCACTACTCACAAAAAGTGCTAAACGCGCCTAAAGAAGTTTTCACTTCAACAGGCTATTTCTAGGCCCATAACAAATTTGAGGATTATTTTACAGTTTGAGTTTGATTTATGAGTCACTATGTTTACACTCAGTCTTCACTTACTTGTTGTTGTATAATTGAAACGTTTTCAAGATCATTCGATCTCAACCTCAGCTCTTTGGTGACTAAATGAACCTCCCTCTTCTTCCACTACTACGGAGCTCCGATCACTCTGCCATCTGGTGTTAGGGGCACTAAGTTTTAATAATTCATTTAATGACGGGATTTCAAAATTTATAACTTTATCACGATTTTTGTTTATGAATATTTTTTCCCAAATATCCAATTCTATGGATGTACTTAAAGATTTTAACAGTTTAATGTTGTGGCCAATGTTGTGGTTTTCTGTCCAAAAATGGTGTGAAACTGCAGATTTTTCTGTTTGTTTCAACTTAATGTTCCTCTGGTGTTCTTTTTGCCTGGTTAACAAGTTCCTCTTAGTTTTTCCTATGTAGCTTTTTTCACAGGTTTCACAATTAATCTGATAAATTCCTGATTTCAAATTGTTGGGGATTGTATTTTTTCAGTGGTTTATTTAGCAGGTTCCTCAGACTGAATTTGTTTTGGGGTGCTAGTTTTATGTTTAGTCTTTTGAAGATTCGTTCAAATTTTCTAAAAGCCCATGGATGGTAGGTGAATTTTCTATATTGCCAATTTGTGTTTTTAAGTGGTGTGAGAGTGGTATTTTTTGATATTATCTTCAGTTTTTCTTTTCTCTTCATCATGTTCCTTATGATGGCTGGGTTGAATCTTCAGAAGACTAAACTTAAAACTAGCACCCCAAAACAAATTCAGTCTGAGGAACCTGCTAAATAAACCACTGAAAAATACAATCCCCAACAATTTGAAATAGGGAATTTATCAGATTAATTATGAAACTGTGAAAAAAGCCACATAGGAAAAACTAAGAGAAACTTGTTAACC
Organism: Mantis religiosa; assembly: GCA_030765055.1. Classification (NCBI taxonomy): domain Eukaryota; kingdom Metazoa; phylum Arthropoda; class Insecta; order Mantodea; family Mantidae; genus Mantis; species Mantis religiosa. The sequence continues at coordinate 21,652,951 of CM060956.1, forward strand.
AGGTAAAAGGAACACCAGAGGAACATTAAGTTGAAACAAACAGAAAAAGCTGCAGTTTCACACCATTTGTGGACAGAAAACCACAACATTGGCCACAACATTAAACTGTTAAAATCTTTAAGTACATCCATAGAATTGGATATTTGGTAAAAAATATTCATAAACAAAAACCGTGATAAAGTTATAAATTTTGAAATCCCGGCATTAAATGAAGTATTAAAACTTAGTGCCCCTAACACCAGATGGCAGAGTGATCGGGGCTCCGTATTAGTGGAAGAGGAGGAAGGTTTCATTTAGTCACCAAACAGCTGATGATGAGATCGAATGATCTTGATAACGTTTCAATTATACAAGAACAAGTAAGTGAAGTTTGAGTGTAAACATAGTGACTCATAAATCAAACTCAAATATGAAGAATACTTCACTGTTAATAATGCTTCTGCTTTTAATATTTATTTTACAGTGTTTGGTTATGTCTCGAAATGGTTGTATTTTGCAACTTATGAAAAATATACACATAATAAACATAACATTATTTTGGTATATTCTTAATTGAGCAATACTGTCAAATATACTCATATTATGAACAAAATCTTTAATTTTCTGGGTAAGACGTTCAATCTCCTTCTTTAAAAAACTACAACAGAATTATGCATTGTTTAAAACACACAAACCATTTATTTTAAATAACTTTTTCTGTAGCGTTAGCCATTCTCGAGATATTATTTCTGGCAATACCATAGGAACATTTGTTTTCAAGGCCAGTATACACTAACTAGTACAATTCCATTGTACTCGCATAACATTGATACCATGTCAGCATAAAATATGCTTGTGAAATTTTAACAATTGACTATTTCTCTTTTCCCAATACGAATTTATGTTTTGTAACATTAAAACAGCCTATTTTGCATCTCTGTAAAACTGTACCAGTTAAAATACTCATGTAATTTCCTTGCGTTGTAAAGATGGAAAATCGGTTTCAACAACGATATGTTTGAACTCAAAGCACTTCCAGGACTGTACATATTCAATACATTTACTGTACGTATTCGAAACAGTCCTTGAACTGCATTATTCCAAATCGAGGTCTAGTTATAATCTATGAATATCGTACAACCCAAGATAATCTACATTTTTGAGGACTTACACCAAAATAAACCACCGTACCTCTTCTATATTTCTCCGCGAATAAACAAACCAAATTCTTACAATTTAAAATTGGCGGTAGTCATATCTATTCAAGCGCTAAACTGAAACCGGTGTTTACCTTGGTGCAAGGCTGGTTTCATTCAAAACGATGGTTCTGACCTCTATCCTCCATTCCCCAAATCATTTTGTTAGGCGTCCCAGGATTC
>CM060956.1:21656808-21671808 GCA_030765055.1 Mantis religiosa
ACTAATGTAAACATAATGATGTACATGACAGTTTACTTAGTCGACACGGCAAGAAATACAAGTCGAATGTAATTTTCAGGAGTATGTAATGCACAACATTTTGTAAATGTTGGTGTTACATATAGCCTTATTTTGGAAATCCCTCCATCACAATAGATATGAAACTAAATGGTCAATACTGGTGATATTACGAGGGGGTGTCGTGAAGTTTTAATTATGTAAAGTGTTATGTATTTGTTTACTGGTTAGTGCTGCATTTGTTTCCATACGGAAGACAGACGCTGCGTGAGTTATTGCAAACTGTGGACTGAACATAGTGAACCCAATTTAGATAACAATGCTGCTTGTGTTCAGAATTGAAAGCATTTTCTCAAACATTAACGGTTGACTCCATGCTGTATTTATTTAAACATGGCAAAAGACAGATGCTTTTCTTGCTGTTATTCAGAAAAAAATGGTTTCTATTGAAACGGAAAGGGCATTGATGAATAAAACACTTTCATATTGTCATTATTGTTCATTTTCTTGCAACTCTACGGGATGCAAGCTAATTAATGAACAATTTATGAATTCTAACTCATAGTAATTATAACTTGTACGAGATCCCCCGGGACATAATGTTGGTAGTTTCAGTGATTTGAGTTCTTTTGGCTTTTTGCAGTGAGTGCTAGAAGTGACTGAGGTGTAAGATGGAGAAAACTGAGGCTCGTAGTGTGATCAGGTTCCTACATTTGAAGGACAAAACTGCCCGGGAAATCCATGATGAGATGACGGCTGTTTATGGAAATGATTGCCCATCGTATGACACTATTGTGAGGTAGAAAAGGAATTTTCAAACTGGTCACATGTCCCTGACAGATGAGCCAAGAGCTGGTAGACCGTCAGCTGTCACAGTGAAGAAAGTGGAGTGTTTAATACTGGAAGACAGACGAGCAACCATCCAAATGATCATGAATGAGACACATCTTAGTTATGGTAGTGTGTGGACGAACTGCACATGTCTAAGATGTCTGCACGGTGGGTTCCACGTTTGCTAACCCCTTTCCAAAAGCAAACATGCCGTGACCTTTCAAGAGAGAGTTGATGCTGTTGGAACAGGATGAAGAGGATTTTTGATCGTATGGTAACCATGGATGAATCCTGGATCTATTAGTATGATCCAGAGAAAAAAACCATGAGCATGGAATGGAAACATACTGATTCCCCCCTTCCAAAATGGCAGAGGTGTAAAAGTCAGCTGAGAAGGTAATGCTTTCAGTTTTCTGGGACTGTCGTGGAGTCATCCTTACAGATTATCTTGCCAAGGGTCAAGACCATCACTGGCAGATACTACTGCAATCTTCTGGACAAGTTACTAGCAGCTCTGATTAAGAAACGACGCGGTATGCTCTCCAAAGTTGTTCGTCTTCTGTCTGACAATACACCAGCTCATTCATCTCAAGTTGTAGTTGACAAAACAAGGGAATGTGACTTTGAGACCTTACAGCATCCGCCTTATTCGCCCGATCTCGCACCAAGTGACTTTTTCTTGTGTCTGGAAATGAAGAATCCGTCACGTGGTCGCCAATTTGACAAGACAAATGACGTCATTAATGAAGTGGAAGAGTGGTTTAAGGCGAATTCTGCAGACATCTACAATCAAGGTATTAGGAAGGTCAAGAAACGCTGGAAAAATGTGTAAATCTGGATGATGACTGCATAGAGAAGAACTAACAAGCACATATCAACACATACTCTCTATCACATTTTTAAGGGGTGCTAATTAAAACTTTACTGCACCCCCTCGTAAGTAAACGATAGCTTCTTCTGAAACATAATCACCTACATTTTACCTATAATAAGTAGAGGAAAAAAATCAATATGGCAAGTTTTTGGCTGTGCCCTGAATAATAATAATAATAATAATAATAATAATAATAATAATAATAATAATAATAATAATAATAATAATAATAATAATAATAATAATAATAATAATAATAATAATAATAATAATAATAATAATAATAATAATAATAATAATAATAATAATAATAATAATAATAATAATAATAATAATAATAATAATAATAATAATAATAATAATAATAATAATAATAATAATAATAATAATAATAATAATAATAATAATAGTAATAATAATAATAATAGTAATAATAATAATAATAATAATAATAATAATAATAATAATAATAATAATAATAATAATAATAATAATAATAATAATAATAATAATAATAATAATAATAATAATAATAATAATAATAATAATAATAATAATAGTAATAATAATAATAATAGTAATAATAATAATAGTAATAATAATAATAATAATAATAATAATAATAATAATAATAATAATAATAATAATAATAATAATAATAATAATAATAATAATAATAATAATAATAATAATAATAATAATAATAATAATAATAATAATAATAATAATAATAATAATAATAATAATAATAATAATAATAATAATAATAATAATAATAATAATAATAATAATAATAATAATAATAATAATAATAATAATAATAATAATAATAATAATAATAATAATAATAATAATAATAATAATAATAATAATAATAATAATAATAATAATAATAATAATAATAATAATAATAATAATAATAATAATAATAATAATAATAATAATAATAATAATAATAATAATAATAATAATAATAATAATAATAATAATAATAATAATAATAATAATAATAATAATAATAATAATAATAATAATAATAATAATAATAATAATAATAATAATAATAATAATAATAATAATAATAATAATAATAATAATAATAATAATAATAATAATAATAATAATAATAATAATAATAATAATAATAATAATAATAATAATAATAATAATAATAATAATAATAATAATAATAATAATAATAATAATAATAATAATAATAATAATAATAATAATAATAATAATAATAATAATAATAATAATAATAATAATAATAATAATAATAATAATAATAATAATAATAATAATAATAATAATAATAATAATAATAATAATAATAATAATAATAATAATAATAATAATAGTAATAAAGTATTTTGTGTCTCTATCTATGTGAACAGCCCATTTAAAAAAAGGAAACAAATTGAACATCACAACTTTGTTTCATGTATAGAAACTTCAAACAAATGAAATAACACTTCGGAAAGGGCAAATGTCACCAGAATTACTTGATGTATATTTTGTATTTTAATAATAGCTAGATACCATTTTAAATGTAGAATTGTTATGGTATGCAGATTATAGAATATTTTAGAATATTCGTAATAAAAAGGACTTTGCAGGCTTCTTATAGAAAAATTCCCCATAGCATCAGATTGACTCATCACATAGATATTTTCTCCCAAATAAACACAATCTCAAATGCTTTTTGTCTGGAATAATATAGCGTTTGTTTCGTTAGATCAAAATATATTTTGTATTATTAACATAATGTCACGTTAAGCACAAAATCGTTAGTGAAATTTACAGTTGTCTTTCATTTATTTCTGAATATTTTGGTTATTATAACAGTAGGGGTAAACATTTATATATCCGTTATGTTTTCTGTGAACTATACGTAAAGTTAGAGTGGTACATGATAAGAAACGAAGTACTAGAAACTACGACGGGCCAAGACCTTCAGTCCTCCACTCCTCCGCGCATACTTTCATAAAAAGCAGTAAATCTTAAAACTTTATGAAATAAAGTGGCAAGAGGTGGCAAGAAAACTAACCGAGATAGAGCTAGAAACCTACAGAAGTGACGAAGTGATAGCACGAAGGCCGTACATTCATTCTCCTGGGCGGCAGTTTTCAACCGCACGGCCCTCCAGCAGTGGCGGCTCGTTCCGAAAAATAACAGCGTGCTGCGGGAAAAAGGTCCATCAACTCGTTTAGTTTCAAAAAATGAAGTCCATGCGCCCATGTTTTTCAATTGTATAAACAGAATTTGTACTCCCATTCGCTTTTTGCTCAATTTTAGATCGGGTATTGGTCGTCCTAACATTTTTATACTAAACCCTTCTTCTAAAGTTCTCCTTGAAAAACGAGTCTTCAGAAGTTCATTAACCGTGTTCATTATTTATTGCTTAAAGTTTTCGTTACTCATACATTCAATAAAATGAATTTATAACATGTTTCACATTCACACAGAAAATAAAGAAACTGATATAGCCACAAAATAACGTTACAGAAATAAGTACTTGGATACAATACGAGCATGTGAACTACATTCACTTGTTATGAGGGATTCTCGTTATGGTCGCGGGAATGGAGTATCGTGCCAACACCAGCAGACCAGCAGAAGATTCGAGTCGGAGTGTTTGCTGCTCAGCACCTAGCCGCTTAGTGCGGCTTTATCTGGGCAGTATAATAGAAATGTCTAGCGTCACAGCCGGTTGTCTTGGGCAGTGTTATATCTAGCCTTAGATAGACGCTATTGCCTCGTGAGGGGTGTGCGCCCAGTGCTGGCTGCGCTTTTCCGCCTGCCTGGGAGGCATCTGATCACAGTCCGCTTGACAGGCTAGAGGAAAAGGAACTAATGTTTGGGTATGGGACTTAATCAAGCCCATATCAGGGCTTGGCGGTATGGAGTCAGGGGAAAGTGGCCCTGTTTAGTTCTGGTTACCCAAAGCATCTTTGGGCGACAGGTAGCTCGGTCGGCGGCGATGAACCCTATGGTCGTAACGGCCAAGGGTGTTCACCAGGTTATTGGGATGGGAGTCTAACTTACTGTAGTCCACAATGTACGGGACTCCGGAGTAGGTATGAAGGATGTGGGACGGGAATCTACGTCCGGTATCGTAGATAATTCGCAGCGCCCTCTTCTGGACGTACTGTAGTCTGCGGATAGTGGTCGGAGCCCCTGATCCCCAGACTTCGCAGCCGTACAGAATCAGGGGCGGTATAATCGCCCGATACAGGCGTAGTTTGAGGTGTGTTGGCATAGTGGATTTCAAGACAGTTTAGTCCAGAGGCTCTACTCCCATCAGTCCTGAACCCGTAGGAACTGGACCCGGGCCTCCTTCAACCAGGGAGTATCCGAGCTGTCCCAAAGGGCGCTCGGCGTCCTCCGTGGGGCTTTCCATAGGGCAAGACCTAGAGACTAACAAGCCCCCCCCCCATCTGGTCCTGTGTACTCAAGACGGGATGGAAGTGGATACGCCACTTACGCGCGTCAACACTCAAGGTGAAGACTACCGAACAACCTCGGTGGGGCCGCCTGGTGATCTAGCACACCTTCTACTATCTTTGCAGGCTAGTACCCGGGAGAATTAATGGCTTCCCTCAACACCGTCCGAAGACGTACCCGATTCCCATGGGTATCGGGAACACACTGCCCCCTCGAGTCCATCCCAATCCGAAAAACTCCCGAAGGAGGGGCTCGGCTGTTCGGCCCGAGGTTCCTCTAGTAACGTCAGAGGTACCACGAGTGCTAAGGGTCCGCAGCGCCCGCACTTTGGCAGCTGAAAGGGACAGATCCCTTCCTCTACGGGGAGTGGATTTCAAGACAGGGTACAACTGCCTGAGTGCTGCATGCCCGTGTCCGGCTTTGACCCGGACATGAGGGTGTAGGTGAGGCCGCGATCGAGGAGGACGTCAAGGTATTTGGCAGAAGGAACCCAGGGGATTTGCCTCTGCCTCAACCTCAGCGACCAATCCCGTCGCCTAGCTCGGACCTTGGCCAGGAGAAGAGCAGTGCTCCTCCCGGAACTAATGACCATCCTCCATCTCTCACTCCAACGGCCGATTGCTCGGAGCTGGCGCTGCTGCGGAGGATGAGAATATCTCAGGTTTTTGTTACGTGCCATTATGAGGAGTGCCAACATGATAGGTGCATCACAAACAATCTGCCCTGCGATTTAATAACCATTAGATATAGGATCTGTTTCCGTAAGAAGGATGAAAGTAGTTTCTAGAACTAAAATATAAAGCAATGATAGATTATTAAATGATATTCCATGCATATTCAAGTTCTACAGCTATAACTAGGAGTGTTGGTGGCCCTGCTTTACCGTTTAGCGAATGATCACTGCGTAACACCCAGCTACAGCACGCATTTGTGAGAAAATCTAAGGAACTTAGGTCATCAGGGAGGCAAGAGGAGAAGGTTGTACGCATGCGCAGTACTGATTACCGAGCTTGCTAGCTCTCAGCACGTTGACGTCACGGATGCGTTCCATTAGTTACGCAGATGTTTTCCATGCATCAAGAGTTCATTATTAGTCGTACTCGATTTGTTACACTTACAATAATGCAGTATTATTTACATGACCTTTTAAAATTTACACAATGTTATTTATAAAACAGAAAAGAGCGTGCTGTAACACTGCAGCACGTAAGAACGAGCCTCCCCTGCCCTCCAATTCTTTACCTGAGTTACAGATAAACTAATTCAGTAGTGTAATACACTTAATGAGGTTATAACAATATAGGTTTGGCAATTTTTTGCGAATTTATTCGGAGAGATGATCATAAAAATAGGAAACGACCTACTGCACGACAAGGCCAACGAAAGCACTAACGCAAGTTTGTTAAGAGTAAAAACATGCCGCAGGTGCGGAGTAGCGACAGAAAGGCACATGACTGTACAACCAATTGGCGACAGTCAGTCTTCTTTCGCTACGGAGCGCAGTTCGTGACGCTTTTGTTCGTGTCGTGGTTATTATATTGCTAGTGTTTATGGTAAGTTGCCATTATGAGAGATGAGAAGAAAACACTTAAAGGGCTACACAACCCGACTAGAGAAATAATATTTAACATTATTATATAAAAGCGAGGCGAAAGCAGCTGTTTGTGCGGTGGTATGAACAACCAAACGCCTTTGGTTTCAGGCATACCTTCTTCCCACCAAGTTCCTTTGTTCTAGTCGGTAACACTGTTCTATACATAACATGTTACGGAAATGAGAATAGCTAATATTGACTAATTTGGAGGCACTGAATTTGAAAATGGCATTAAAATTTTCAGTTTAGCTCTAGTTTTCATAGCCTGATATTACATATTTTCCACTAAATATTGGATCTCCACGTATAAATTCTTGGTAGCATGCCATAAATCTCACAACACTGTAATCACGTAATCATCCATTCTCGCTGCACACGTGTTCATCACGTGATTGATAGAGTTATCTCCTGGAAGGGTTTATAGTTCTTATAAAGTGTTGTACAAAAGTGGTCGTATTTTTCCTGTGTTCTTAATTGTTTTTATGATGCCTTTGTTGTATTATATTATCATCTCACATTCTATTCTTATAGACAAGTAGAAAAATGCCTCGGAAGTATGTGAATAATCCGAATAACTTTTGCTATATATGCAGAGAGGTTACATTTGCATCGAGGAGGTGTTCGATAACACCATATACTAAAAAAGCATATTTGCTATATTTTGGGTGTATGATAGGGGACCAGGACAAAAAAGGGCATCACGCATGTGCTGCACTACATATTCATTGAAACTTAATGCGTGGGTCAAAGGAAAATGACGTTGTATGCCGTGTGCAGTGCCCATGGTTTGGAGGGGGCCTATCAATCATACTACTGATTGTTATTTCTGTATGTGCCCCCCCCTTTCAAGAAAGGTATGTCCATGAATAAACAATGTACCCTAATATACCTACAGCAATTCGACCTGTACTTCAAAGTGAAGGATTCCCTGTTCCTCAACCTCCACATAGTTTTATTGTTGACTCTGACGAACATAAGTGTTTCCTCAAACAGTGAAGAACAGAAGTCATCAACTTCAAGAGATGCAGACTACATGCCAAGCACAGACGCGTCCAATCATAAGATCACACAGGAAGAGCTAGCTCAATGATTTAATCAGAGATCTAGATCTTCCTAAACATAAGGCAGAACTTCTGGCATCGAGGTTGCAACAATGGAATTATCTGCAACCCTTCTTGAAAGTGACAACATTTCGAACTAGAAATAAAGATTTGGAGCAATTCCTTATAACTGAAGGAGATTTCACATACTGCAAAAATGTCGAATGCCTGATGGATGCATTAAATATGAGGCATTATTCCTGATCAGTGGCGACTATTCATTGATGCTTCAAAGACAAGTCTTAATTCAGTACTTTTACATAACAGAAATAAGTTTTTTTCCATTCCCGTGGCATATGCTACCAACACAAAAGAAACGTATATAAATATGAAAAATATTTTGATAGGAGTAGATTATAAGAAATTAGCGGTGATTTCAAGGTAATTGCCATTTTATTAGGACTGCAAGCCGGCTACACCAAATGCTTTCATTTTTCCATATTTTATTGTAACTTACATATAATAAGTTATGTTATATTGAAAACATGAGCTAACCAAACAATTTAAGTATCATTTTCGTGTTCAGTGACCTAAAAACATAAGAAAACTATTCTTTTTACCGTAACATTCAATTTTCCAAAATTTGTAGAAAAGTGTAATACTAGAGTCTCCATATGGGGGGGGGGGGGGACAAAAATCCGATCCTGTTTTGTCTGTACGTGTGGTGAGAGATAGAGCTGCACGCAAAATGTAGTTTTGACATTATAATGGATGAAATAGTCAATAAAATTTGATACTCTTAGAGACAAACCGCAAGTTGTTTGTGACCCCCTAACTCTGTCTCGTTCTGCATAGTGACCAGTGTTCCTTCTTTTACTTTAGTAGACAATAAACTGCCAGATATAAATGTCAAATGGTTGGAGAACATTTGTACGGTATGCTACATGGATCAGAGGTATGTGCAGTAGATGGGGCTTGGAGAGAGACTGATAGAGTACATAGATCCTTTTGTAAATATATATTGGATTTACCGATAGTATCACCTAATGGGACAGCACAATTGGAACTGGGCAGGCATTCTACTAAAATTAAAATCTTGTCAAGGGCAATGATATATTTATACAGAATCACTAACTTGGAAGATGGCAATATAATTAATGTTTTCATATTCAAAGAAGTAACTGGGGCGGGTCTTGAGCACATAAAATGAATGACGTGTTGAAGCAGACAGGTAATGAATGCAGAGTATGTGTATAGAGGCTTCTGGAAAGAATAAATTAAGATTAGAAGATATTGACAGACAAGACTTTTTGCCAATACAGATGACAGAAGCTCACTGAGATTATATAGAGAAATAAAAACAACCTCGGGGAGGGAAGGATATATAGACATATTAATAAGCTAGGGCAAGAAGGTTTTGCTTGGTTGAGAACAGGAGTGAGAAACTTTAAAGGTATAGGTCAAGAGAGCGAGATAGATAAATATCCATTGTGTGGAGAGGAGAATGCAGACTTCCATTGTAGTCAAACAAAGATATGGAGAGAACAGGCCTGGTGGCTACGTAAATGGGACAATTTGGGGGGTGAAATAGTAATTAGAAACATTTTGCCAGTAAAAGGGGAAAAGAACAGGAGAAATATAGGGAATTATTTAGGGAAAGTTAAAGAGAGATGGCTAAGAACAATTAAGAGAAAAACGTAGAGTATGATAGGTGAAATGGCAAAAGTGTAAAAAAGAGTAGAGGGCCTCCAATACACAAAAACCTAGGGTTAGGTGTATGGGGACTGAATTATTATTCAATGACGGGCAACATGATAGGATTTTCATGATTTAGGAATATATGGTATTTTCCAGTTTGAATTTCATATTTGTCATCTTGATTTTGAATTTCCATTTGATGATGTAAAAGAAAATATGAGAAATTATATATTAGTAGACAAAAACTACTGAACATGTTAGTGTAAAATTATTGAGTTCTTTTTTTGCAAAGAAGGATTCAACACTTGGTGATCCAGTTCATATAGCTGAAGGTAGTCAGCCATCTTCACATTTAAATTGACTGCACAGGGAAATCAGAATCTGTTGTACAACTAAACAATGTGCTTGTACTAAAAACAAAATACATGATTAATTCTGTATTAATACTGACTGTTGATCTTTCCGTTGAATTTAAGAGCGAATATACATGTTTGGTGTCTATACAGTTTTAGTACTCAAATGTTAAGCACAATGGAATTGAAAGAATGGCGACATAACCTGTAGAAGTATAAATAATATATATGTCGAGAAATTGCTGACTTTGTATGACGCCAGGAAATGGTGTTTTCACTCTCCTATGAAAAATTGAAAGGATAAGTTAGCCTGCTCATGTTTTACATTGTTGTACTCAGCGTGTATGATGTATGACTCGCATTAGACATACTGTCTGCCTGCCACAAGAAGGCAAGGCAGAGGAATGTGTAGCGTAATCACGTTTGCTGTCCCCATGATGTTTATGTTTGCCTTCCGGATATTATAAGGATGCTAGGTTCATGTAAAGTAACAGTGTTGTCACATAACTCACCCAGGCATAATACCTATCACTACAGATATTATTGTGCTGCTCGAACGGTTACCATGGATTTATCTTTGGTTATAGATACCTCTCAGATAACGCACTGATTACTCCACGTGGAGTGAACATATATCTGTCATTTGTGATACATGCGAATTTCATTGGTTGGAGTGATGCGTCCATTGGTGCTTAGGACTCGAAACGGAGGCGCGTCAGTACCCCTCTCACTCTTACAAGAATAATCAGAGCGTTATCGGAGAAGTTTCTATTAAAATAAAGACAAAGTAACGGTTCGAGCAACGCCACTATACTGAAACGAGCATTCGATCTGGCAACATGGGCGACTCATATGTCTCTAACACACTCATTTCGTAGTAAACAGATCCAATACCACATCAAACAAGCAGTTCAAGTTCCTTTCCCTCTTCAGGTGCCCCTTGACTTCTTGTAGTGGGTAGACAGTAACTAGCACTGCATTTGCTGAAACGAGAATTAGATCTGGCAGTATGGGTGACTCATATGTACTCTGACAATTGCATTTCTACTAAACAGATCCAATACCAGAGCAAATAAGCAGCTCAAGTTCCTTTCCCTGTTCAGGCCCCACTTGCCTTCTTGTAGTGGGTAGACAGTAAGTAGCACTGCATTTGCTGAAACGAGCATTATATCTGGCAGCATGGGTGACTCATATGCCTCTCATACACTAATTTCGTAGTAAACAGACCCACTACAGGGGCAGGTAAACAGTTCAGGCCCCTCTCTCTCTTCAGGCCGCGCTTGACTACTTGTGGTGGGTAGACAGTACCTAGCACTGCATTTGCTGAAACGGGTATTAGATCTAGCAGCATAGGTGACTCATATACCTCTCATATACTCATTTTAGGAAATAGATCCACTACCAGAGCAGATAAGTAGTTGAAGTTCCTTTCCCGCTTCAGGCCCCACTTGCCTTCTTGTAGTGGGTAGACAGTAAGTAGCACTGCATTTGCTGAAACGAGCATTAGATCTTGCAGTATGAGTAACTCATATGTACTTTTATACACTCGTTTCGCAGTAAACAGATCCACTACAGGGGCAGATAAACAGTTTAGGCCTCTCTCCCTCTTCAGGCCCCGCTTGACTTCTTGTGGTGGGTAGATAGTACCCAGCACCACTGCGTTTGAAAACTATTAACGTCATTGAACGACAAACGAGGAATGTTTGCTAAATTTTTATGGAACAGTAGCGACGATTGACAGATCATGGGCAGGATCATTTTGAGATCAGACATGTATTTACAAAAACATCGGTTCAAATGCCAAGATACTTTCACCTTTAAAATTCTCAGTAAATCATAGACATTGGAACTTTATATTTTAGTTTTGGTGCTTGAACGTTTAGCCTGAAGTAAAATATTTTTTGTTAAAAAATTATTTTAACAATTATGTTCTTTTAAAATAATACCTAATAACTTGTTTACTTTCTCTACTACTTACCCACAGCAAGCAAGGGAAACACTGGTTCCACGAAATTTTCGACACGAATAACACCGGAAATGCAGGTCTTGAGTTACCCACAAAGCCAAAAGAAATCACAGAAAATCTGAACATAGCCATAGGGAAGGGAGGGGGGACCGAGCTACCACAAAGTTCGATTAAATGACCAAAAATGATCTGCTATGGCCGATTTATCAGTCTGTTTGTACTTAATGTTAATTTATTTAACCATGAAATAAATCGAGAAGCTAAATTATTAAAACAATTGAATGGTCCAATAGATTTAACTTTGGGAAAATATATTTATTTTAAAAATAAACATCGCGTAAAGAATTTTGAAGTAACGGTAGTCGATTCTGTTTATAAATTTGTTTTATTTTCAGATTTTGATAGTAATAACAAGAACATATTAGCATCTAGTGTTTGTAACAATGATGACAGTTTTGTTGGTTCCGGCTGACGATGTGGAAGAATTTCCATGAAATCGCGATCCCGAACAATTTATAAGAAAAGTGTCATCATTTCTTATAAGATAAGTGAAGTTTTAAGTTACAAATTACTATATTTGTATATATTTGTTTACTTCACTGTTAATAGCTTCATATTTTACGTATCTTGTTATTTGTTTTATCTATTTTATAAAATGGCTTTAAATATTTTAAGATATAATATGTTCAAAAACACTTTCACGGTAAATAAAAGCATGACTTTTTTGTAACTATTTATTTAAAGTCTTCTAACTGTATAGTCGTATAGCGGCTTTGAAAATAAAATAGTATGAGTCAAATGCATAATTTAATGTCATGACGGCACGTTGGCCATGGTAACTCAATGGGTAAGAACGACTGGGTGGAAACCAGGAGATCCGTGGTTCAAATCCCGGCCATGGCATTGAATTTTTCATGTTGACTCTATGTATCAAAAACCTTAGCCTATATATGGCTAGTGTGAAGAAATGATTAATTTCCATCAATTAACTAAAAAAATACACATTTACAAACTTTAATGCAAGTTACACAACGACATATACATTACGTTTTACAATGGAGTTTTATTATTTTACTTAAATGAATTAACAATATGTATTTTAATAAATATGTAACATTTAACATTTAAATTTTAACAAAAGAATACATTGTATAGTATATTATACAGTATTCTGTTGTATAGTTTGGTACATTTTGATAAACTATATTAATGTATTACATGCATTTGCATCACTCGTTTACAGATGTAGATTGCCTGGAACCTTGAATTTCTCCCTGTAGATGTCATGCTGCTGGCAGTTTTCGATTATATGCTGAATGGTGTTTCTTGTATTGCAGGCTCTGCATTCGGGTGGCTTCATAATTGATCTGAATATTCCCAGGTAAGTTTTCAACATCTGTAGGTGACACATACAACTGCCTTCTAAAGCTTAAAACCTGGGAGAACCTAAGGAATGAAATTCCTGCACGTATATATGTTATTGACGACATGATTTTGATACCCAACTGTTTTATTCGTAGTTTGTCTGCAATTACTTGGTTGGGTTATTAAAGGACAAACGTTAAAGAGTATTATTCGTTTGTTTTCAGTTATTAATGGGCGTAAATCAAGAGTAATACTATTGATTTTTATTTGCTTGTGTTTGCTAGTTCGAGATGCGAGACGCAAACTGAAGGCTAGCTGGTGGCGTTAGTTTGCCAACAGCTAAAATGTAATCTTTTAAGGTTAAGTCATCACGAGCATCTATTATGATAGCCTGTTCTTTACTGGGCATAGGCTGAGTCACAGATGCATAGCTTTGCTGTTCATTACTGGTAACATTAGTTTCCATTGAGTTACCTGGTGTTTGAGAGCTCCTGTACCCAGCAGTCTCCATTTTGTCATTTCCCTGCAATGCAAGATATGCTCGTGGATATTAATCCCAATTTGAGTAGTCCTGTAGTTGCTTATCTTGTAATAATGAACATTTGTAAGGAGGAGTTCTTGAGTATTAACTGGATGACACTTTAAAATAATAGTTTTGCTTCAAATACTGAAATAAAGGAAGATTTATTGAGCTATCAACACGCAACCAACAAAGCCTGCCATGGCCTACTCCGTTATGTGCATGAAATTTCCTTTGAATAGTCAGTGAAGTATTTATTATACTGAATACCTTCTAACAACTGATAAATTCAGACGCGGCTCTGGGCGAATTAATTATGTGACTCGGAAAATTGGTTAACCTAAATTCGCAAAATAAGCATCGCAAAAACGGATTTTATACTGGAATAGTGGTTTTGGATTTCGATGAGACTTCCCTCTGTATATGAATCCAAAAGTTCCTTAACATTACCTTTATTTAAAGAGTGCTCACTTTAATTATGTCCACGAAATATCATTTCTTGTCTACTTCCCTAATGGGATATTGCATGAAAAGTCTGTTAAGCTTAACGTTCTCATTGTCTTTTACAATATATAGACGTGAGCTTTCCCGAAGAGAGTCTGCAATTTTGTTAGTGTTTTTTTCTCAGCTCCTTCAATCCGACACAATTATGTTCCTCGTACCAACGAGTATTAAATGTCCTGGTGTACTTTGAAGATGCTCCGCCACAAAGTTTTCCTAAACCTAACACTGGTGTTGGCCTATTAACATTTACCACGTCGTGTTTGTCATCATTTTTCGATAAAGAAAAGGGAGTTTGGAGACACACCAAGGCTGTGTTGGATTCGCTGTAAATCCCTTAAATATGAAAAATTAAACACTTCATATATCAGACAATAATCACTGATCACATAAAAAATTCTGTTTTTACACAGGATGCAGTCTGATAATAACAGTAGCACATGACACATGGGGCTCGCTTCAAACGGTTTACAAATTTTACCAACAAATTTATTTTCAAATAAACAATAAAAGTAGAAATAGGCTCTTGTATTTTGTTGGCAACACGAATTGGTGCGGAATATACGTCTTTTATGAATCGAATCCGTAGCCATGGTAATAAGCAATACATTCTGCCCCTCCAACCTCTCCTCACTCTCAGCAAGTGTTACGGTCACGTTGGTCTTAGTAACGAATCACTAGTCGGGAAGTAAGTTAGCTGTACTATCGACACGCGAGTGCCGAGAGAGTGGCTCCATTACTAGATGGACGGATGGATGGATCGATGGATGGATGGATGGATGGATGGATAGAT